>OOFJ01133525.1:1709-11793 GCA_900323375.1 Benthosema glaciale | reverse complement strand
TTAAATCAGGCAAACCAATTATCAATCAAGTCTCTCGATGGCTGGCAGACCACAGCTATATAATGAGTCTGCAATAAGGTTGGGCATCTCACTGGTCCCTGAGCAGGGGAGGATAATGAGGCGAAATCTTGTTTACATTGTCACTGAATGGCTTCTTCTGAGCCAAAAAGGAAAGGATAGCAGCACACCGCCACCTTTCGCTGGTTGGGCTCTGGGAGGATATTTTTAGAATGAACGAGTGATTGCTCTCCTTGGAAACTGCCCCACTTGTTCTTGATTAGGTCAGACTGACACTATGGTCCAGTGCCTTGGATACTTAACTCACCGACAGCTTATCTGGATGACTGGAGGGAAGATATCCAAAGGGTTTAGACTAGAGCTCTGCATATAGAGCACTTTGTAGAACGTCATTACAGGGCAATGAATTGTCACTGTGACTTCGGGCAGAGAACTATGCGCTAACAGACCTGTTGTTTTGCTAGCCGAGCGGGCTGAGTGATCACACAGAGGAAGCACATTGTTTCCTATGTTCATCTACGGAGAGTTCACAGAGAGTTTTGTTTTAGGGCACCTCTCCATTTCAAGAAATGTCTCTGCTCTACACCAACATAATGCATGTTTTCCCTGAACCAGAGAGAGAGAGAGAGAGTTAACAGGCATAGAGTGCTCTCAGAGCAGATAGGGGTTCAGTGTGCCAGAGTGGATACAATTGCCACTGCAAGCAACAAACGTGAGTGAAAGTCTCTGACATGGCTCAGATAAATGACTACACTACAGGAAAAGTAGGGATGTAATTCCAGATCCCCTAAGCGAGTGTTTTAGCCATCCACATTTCTCATGTCTGTCAGCCTGAATTATACTGCATGTAGGTTTTTTTTTTTTTAAGATTTGTTTTTGGCTTTTTGCATTTATTGATAGTTATTAGTGAAGATTGACAGGAAAGAGAGAGAAGGGGAGAGACATGCAGCAAAGGTCATCATGAACAGGACTCGAACACGAGATACGCTGTCAGGCCAAAGCCTATATGTGGCATTCGCCTGGACTGCTAGGCCAGGGGGCGCCTACTGCATCTAGGTTTTGACATTATTAATGAGTTCTTTCAAATACAAAACAGTGGACTGTACGGCTCCATTTGGAACCTCATGTCTACACTTTAGTGCCGAGTAGAGGTTCCGTGTCAGGATATCCCTGCATCGGTAGAGTGGGGGTTGAGCCGTCCAAAAACAGTGGCGAAAACCCCTTTCGCAGTATCGTTTCCAAAAAATAAAGGTATTTCTGGCTAGCTACAGCTGATAAACTTAGGACAGGCACAGTTTTTAGACAGAGGTGAAACAACCGCTTACAAAGCTTATGAAGTCAGCCAGTACCATGTTTTCCCAATGCAGTCTTACAGAAGCAGTAGACAGGGTTGACTGAACTACTAATAACTACTATTATTTAAGCCTGATTTAAGCAGTTGTTTCACCCCTGTCTTAAGTTTTTATGTGCCTGACCTAAGCTCGGTTCTGATACCTTTACCTTTTTAAACGCTACTTCGAAAATGGTTTTCCCTGCATTTCTACCCGTGCAGGGAAATCCTCTTCCTCTTCTCGGAGCTAAAGCGTAGATATGATGTTCCAAACTGAGCTACACTATATAATGCCTGCCTGCCTGGTGCAGTTGTGTTATGACTGCAGTGCACACACACAAATACACACATGCACGCGCGTCACGGTCATCGCACAGATGGAGCTCTGTGACACAGGAAGCACAGTGCATTCTGTCATCCACGGCACAGATAGCATCTTATCTACTGGCTTCCTCCATACTGCAAAGGCAGCATCAGATATACAACACACAGCCCATGCAGGCTCTGTTTATCCTGGGGATTATGGAGCATAGTATATGACTGCTGATTGCTGACGGCTGAGTTATTGCTCTCAATTTGAAAGGTCCAGAGGCAGAGGGAACTTCCAACTTTGACAACCTGCTCCCATACTCATTACGTACGCATGCTGTACAATGTACATGCCTTACAGACACAAACTCACAAAACATGTGCACGACAGTCATACACAGTGCACTGCACACCCTCCCCAACCACTACACTATATGCAAGTGGGCCAGTTGGGAGGCTGAGTTTTCTTTAACAACACATGCACTCTTCTCTGCTTTGCTGTGGGACAAAGTGTCCAGTTCATCTGGACATGAGGAATGGAGGAAGGCAGTGGAATGGATACAGGTTTGAGCAAGTGTTGACTTAAGTGGCTGCGCCCCTGACATCATCTTTATGTGCATTCCCTTATCTCTCCACAGCGAATTGACACTCCCTCTGTGATTTTAAATGGGGGACAATTAGAATGATACATGGAACGTTGATTGAATTCATGTGGATATTACTCTATATATGACTGTATAATGTAACTGTCAGTTATTTATTCTATGTTTGGTATACATGAAAAAGCTGAAAGCGATCCTTGTTATACCTCAACCATAGCTACTCCTTATGCAAAGTTGCAAACCACTTGCACACACACTCCAAAACCTTTGCCACAGCCCACGGTGTATGACACTCGTCTGGGCACGTCTGAAAGTAAAATAGCTTCATTTCACAAACAAAATGTCCCTGGCTGCCTTCCAGGGAAGGACACACAAGGTGGTCAGCGGAGCAGGCAACCTACTTCTGAGTTCTTCAAGATAAATGCCTCCTCAGTCCTCTGACCTGATTGACCATCAGGTCAATCACCTTGAATTATTGATTGAAGTATTTATTAGCAGTTTGCAGAATGAGGCCTGATTCACACTTTTCAAACAAATGTTCGATCCGTGTCCAATGTCTGATTGCTGTTTGATTAAACTTAAAACTCTGGCATCAATTGGTCATTTTAGGAATATACTCAATAACCGTCCATTACCTGTATGTTGCTGTTTTAACTGATTGCTAATTATTATGTAACTAATTGTTGTTGTTGTTGTTGTTGTTTTGTTGTTGTTTTTATTTATTTGTATGTAATCTCGGCATCATTGTAAATGAGGGGCTCCCTCAATTGATCTCTCCGAGAATTTAAATAAAGGTTGAATGAATGAATGAATGAATGAATGAATGAATGAATGAATGAATGAATGAATGAATGAATGAATGAATGAATGAATGAATGAATGAATGAATCAATGAATGAATGAATTCAAATGAATGAATGAATGAATGAATGAATGATTGCTGCTCCAATTCATTTTCAATGAAACACAGCAGAGCACAGAACATTTGTTCTTTATGTATGTATGAGGCCTTACAGTACATTTCAAGCACAACTCAACTCACTCAGAGACACCCTAATCAGGTACATGGTGAGTTGTGGACCATTGTGATGAGTAAGTTATTAGCCTGATTGTCATGTTCAGGTAGCAGGTTTTCATCTGGAGCAACTCAAATGTAGCCAGTCCAGTCCTCTGCATTTAACATACTCCACAACCAGCGTTCAGAACGCTCCAATGTTTCCTCTGCCAATCAGGTATCTAATTTACCATTCAAATCTCACATACTCACTTCCTGTTTTGAAGATGGCAGGTGATCTGTCTGTACCATTGCATACATATGACGGAGCCTTCCGCCTACAGATTCTGTAGGGTTGAACAGGAAGTGAGGCTCTGTCATAATGACTTGGTCTGGTGAGTAGAATGCATTTATGGCTTATATATAGTCTTCTGACCACTCAAAGCACTTACGGTAACAACGTGAGGGTGTGTCACATTCATATTGTGAAATATGAACTTAGTCATAGCACTTACAGTAACAATTTGTCTCACATTCACCTATTCACCTAAACTTAATGTGAACTTATTCTCTAGTGTCTAAACCACATGACTGAATAGAATAGAATAGAATTAAACAGAATAATATGCTGCCCAAATGATTGAAACGTTTGTCCTCACCTGTACACCCAAGAGCAACATTATATATCATAGTGAGCAGATCAGTAATAGCCTGAAGTGTGTGGTGCGTGCATGCGTGCGTGTGTGCGAACTGCTAGCAAGCTTAATGTCTGATACAGCATACGTCTGTGCAGTAAGTACGTGTTATGCCATGTTGGAGCTGAGACAGTGGCCCCCACATACACAGCAGGGCCCTGCAGAATGTCACAAGGAGCACACAATGATGCAGGACTTCCTTCCACTGAGATGAGGGCATGGGAAGTATAGTGATTAAACTATGGTGGATAGGGATTCAGAGATGTGGCGACTCGTCTTAAAATGCAGTACTAGGCAATCTACAATCCTTGATTATGAGAGAGAATTAGCTTAGCTGTGTATCAGTCAGAGGTAATTCTGTCTGCAATAGCCAACTGGTCTCTGTTCCGTAACACTGACTGCAGGGAGTTGGAATCTAGAAACACACAGTATGTCACTTGAATGGTCTTCTCTGTTGTGCTCCCGTGGTTTTTCAACTGCTGACAATCGTTCTAGCAAGACTATGGTGACTGATTGGCACAATTTGGCACGTTGTGGTAATAGGGCCATATCGTCTCTAAAAGCAGTTGTCTGTGCAATTTCACACTAAGATTTCATTAACTAGGATTAGTGTGTTTATCAACACTGTGTGCCAGACATAAATGGGCACTGATGAAAGCTTGACGCTGACATGCCTGTTGTGTTCCTCATGTTGAATACAGTGTTCTTGTACTGAAAAGGCAATTAGTTGGGGGTATTTGGGTTAGCATTAGAGGCATGATGGGAATTGGCAATGATTAAATTGGGGAAATAGTAAAAGCAAAATGTGTATGCAAGACCACTGGGGTCTTCATTGTTGTGATATTTGTTTTGGTGGAATGCACCATTTACTATAGTCTTGAGTGAAGCATTTAAAGTTTCACATCACATCACATCATACAAAAAAACACATATAATGTTAAAACTCTCCCCCAACATGATTTTACCGTAATGATATATTTTCAACTATATAGTTTCAGTCCATACTATTGGAAAGTAAACTGGAATGTTTTCGTCAAAACATAAACGTTGTCAGTTCTGAATACACTTTTTTAATACTTCATCTATCATTTAAAGCACAGGTGTACAGCTTATTATAGGGATAGGTGATGCTCTTATAGCACATTTTTAAATCTGACATTCTGTGCTGATGATAATTGTTATATTTCTGAATGTTATTTCTAAAATTAGAGCAATCTGCTCAGAGATGTCTTGTAAAAGCCTGTTATGTGTGTGCATAGGCTTATGTGAATAGCCTTTATATCTGTCAGGTGGTTTTGACAGGTAAATCGAACATGGAGTAACCGGCAATCCCTTCTCTTTTTGCCCCACAGATAATCACAGAACAGATGGTGCAGAGGCACACAGACTATACTCTCACGCAACCATTTATTCAGCAGTTATTGCGTAGTCGTGTTTAATTCATGTATTCACCGTGGTTTCCTGGACTGGGCCTTTGTGGTATAAAGCCTCTTCTTTCGACACACTCCGCTGTAGACGGGAGCAGCTCCCAGCAAACAGGTGGCAGCGGGTGGCATCAGGTGTCCTTCCAAAAGGTTAAAAAGAGAGGCAGCGCGCGATGGAGCTCGTCCTAGATATGCATTTAGCTATATCAAAGGCAGTCTCTGAGGATGCGCAGCCACATTGGCCACCGAACACAGGGACAGCAGCACTGTGAAATCTGGGGTAGAACCTGATTTGCTTATAAAATCAGGTTAGTTGAGTGGGCCCTCTTTTGCTGTCATGTTAAACAGGTCACGCTACACACACACTACTGTGGCTCACAAAGCAAGTCTTTTCATGAACTAATGCAGCCACAAAAGCATCATATCCTATGTGTTGTTTACCAACCTTTTAAGCAGCTGAAAATGAATTGCAGGCCATTCAGTTGTCCGAGAGGACAATGTGTTTTGGTTCCCTGACACATTCTGTAAATATCTGAGGTCTAAACCAACAAGGACACATGTTCCCGACAGGATAGTTATTTTTTTCCCCCGGCCAGCAGTGCCGCTGAATATCTCTCCTTTCTTTGGTTTCCATGGTGACAGCAGCCACTTGATATGAATCAGGGAAACTGCACAGAGGAACAGGGGAGCCATATGCGGTCCTAATTCACAAGCTTAAAGTGATTAGCAAACAGAGCTAGGATGCAGACAGGCCCACAATGGAATGAGCCGTCTACACTAATTGATTCACTAAGGCTGTCTTTCGATATTGAAAAGCCTGTTTTATGCTTAGTTGCACGCCACAGTGGAACACCGAAAACAGCAGATATACAAGCTCACAGTGCATCGCAGTGCAATATGTTTTGAGGTTGTACATTGTCTATTTTCGGTGCACGACACACAAGTATAAATGGGTAAAGGGGTGGAGCATTGTGTCTGAAAGCAACAGCGGGTAGGGCAGGAAAATCACTACCCAGTACCAACGAACCAACCAATCTCCTAGAAGGAGGTGGATTGGTTTAGCTGTGGATTGTTTTTATAATAAAATAAAATAAAATCAGGCTGGGTGGATAAATAATCTTTGGGATCACAAACACATAATAGTCATGTAGACATTTCATAAGCACATCAACATACATTCTTCATACCTTAGAAATGGATTTGGAATAATCATAGGGTGAATTGTAGAAGGCGTCTGGAGCTGGTAATTCATCAATGGGCACCATATGTGTATACCGGTAAAGCTGTTTTCTTTCTCTATAATTTTATAGTCTCGAAGTACTCTGAAGAGCCCACTGTATTACAGATGGATTTTATTTTATTTTTTATTATTAATAATTTGTATTATTATTATTTTTTTATTTATTATATGCAGTTTCTAGCTAAAAGTGTATTATTAAAGCAACATAGATCTTTGAGAGTCTAATATACCTAGATGGCAGACCTAAAAAACTGACCAGGATCTTTACTTTTCATCAACTCGAAAACATGGCAATTTTGGGACATTCACAAAAGCAATGCATATAAGTTCCAGCTGCTCCCTACACTTAATGGACCTATACTGGCTTGGGATCAGTTTTGTTTATGATTTGAGGTGTTCTGTGTTGACTATGGGGTCGGGAACACATTTGTGGGTTGCGGACAAATTTTTATGGGTCACGGTAAATTATTAGAATAGCTTCATTACACAAATGTAATGTATATATAATATAATAATACAAGTAGCTGATCGAAAGTTTAGGGACCAATGGTCAAATAGAAGAGAATTCGATACATTCATCCAAATTGTTGTCATTTTCATTAACAGTTTGAGGAGAGAGTTTGTACAAAATGCTGTACAACTTGGAATGGAGCCTAATGAGTGTTTAGTGAGACTCATGCTAAAACACCAGTGATTGCAGTCAATGTGTGAAAAATAAAAGATTGTATGAATATTTTGTTGTGTTTAAATTGATTTCCTTAAATGATGCCAATCCCATGTATGGCAGGGCAACGGTTTTTACTTTTTATATTACAGTACGCCTCATCTGTGTCATGTTTGCATAATGCAAGTTGCATATCGATGAGGCGTGCTCCATAGACTCCTGTAATTGCCATGATCTTTAACAGACAGCGTTTATCTCCGAATTGAGGCTCAGATGAGGTGATATGAGGTGAGGCATATTTGGAGGTCAATAGAAAACTAGCACGGTGCTCCAGTTAGTAGATTAGTGTGTTTCATGAAAGTTTCATGTGACCGCGTTTCGCTCTCAGGCGTCTTGGTTAATATAATGGTTTTAGGTATGTTGGGCTCGACTGAAAGATTTAATTGCGTATTGTCTGGATAACAATGGAAAGAGATCATGGTCACAGGACTATATTTTTATGTGTAAATGATTGCCTCGTTTTGATATTTATATAACAGGAGCTGAACTGTGTGGGTCGCTGTATGCACAACACACTGTGAGATGAATTGTGATCAATGGTCTACATTTGTAGGGACGGACAGACAGACAGACAGACAGACAGACAGACAGACAGACAGACAGACAGACAGACAGACAGACAGACAGACAGACAGACAGACAGACAGACAGACAGACAGACAGACAGACAGACAGACAGACAGACAGACAGACAGACAGACAGACAGACAGACCCTGTTCTAGACAGTTAGGCCCCTTCATTGGCACACTGGAAAAAAAGGACTGGATATGAGCTCACCTCAGTTATCGCTAATTTGCTTATTATGATTGTTCGACAATCCTTTTTTTGAGAGGCGATATCCCCTCCGACATCTGTCTTTCAGACATGACGTCATGTGGTAGCCAAGTCTAGGGACTTTTAATGTTTGCTTTAAGCATGACCCCAGTGACATACAAGGCGGGGCCTTTGTGATTTGTACACAGGGCCTTTTTTCACTTTAATACGTCCCTGATCACCAGACATCATCATTGTGATGAAAGGCACCACTCACAGACTTTTGAGGGTGATGGGATGTTGTATGATGATGTACGATGATAAGAACACCCCTCACCACGCACACAGGTGTGAATGTTTTTTTTTTATAGGCCTAATATCAGAATACTCGCTAAAGAGTTTTCCCCCGAATGGGCTGCTGTAAAAGGCGAAATGAGAAATAAACCCCACCTCCATGCTCAGAGCGTGCGAGAGAAGGAGTTTGTTAAGTCATACTATATAACATTTATTTTATTTATTTTATGTCTTTTTAGTACTTTTCAATGAAACCTTGCATAGCTTTGCTGTCATTACGTTTGTCTATAGAAAAGGAACACTCAGAACGTATACATTTTGAACATTTATTAAACTAGATCGGCCCAGGAGTTGTGAATGACTTAGGCTACTTGACATGGGGAGCATAGGTCGTTCATGAATTTCTTCCAGCTGGTTTGGTGTTGTTGGGCGATCTTCTCTGCTTCCTTCCAAGATATTCCTTTTTCCCTGAGTTCCGCCTCGACAGACTTTTTCCAGCTGTTTCTAGATGTTCCTGGCTTTCTTTTCCCCTGAGGGTTTGAGGTTAAGGCCTACCTTGTGTTGGACGATGTTTTTTCCTCGGGGTGTGCCCAATCCATCCCAGTTTTCTGCGTTTCATTTGCGATTCAATCGATTCTTGTTGTATGATTTGCTAGAGGACTTCATTTGTGATGGTATTAGGCCATTAAATTACCAGGATGTGTCGTAAGCATCTGTTGATGAAAGTGCTGGAGCTTCTTGTAATTTTTAAGGCTAATGAGATTTCTTGATGGCATCAGCGCCCCTATTTTGGGGTGATCAATTGGCGGATTGTTTTGGGATGTTCACAATGACTAAAAACGTTTTAGTCTGCTAAACATGAGAAATTGCATCTGAGGCAGTCTTGCATCTTTTATTTTGGAGTGCCACTTTTTCCATCTTGTTGGTTTATGAGTTAAGTTGTTTTCAAAGCTGAGCACCCACTGCCTTAAACAGAGGGCAGTGTCCGGAGGAGGCGCAGCTGTTTTTTTCTTTCTTGGTCTTAGTATAGACCTGTGCGGTAACCTGTCAGCGTACTATATACAGTAGGGTTTAAGTAGTGTTCCCAGAGAAGGAAATAAGTTTGCAAATTTGAAATGGAATATTTTTGAAGATGTGTAAATTCATGCAAATACCGTGCTGCCTACAGTCTCCCTGCTGAATAAGCAGAGAAAGGCACAGATGTCACCTGGCTGCTTCAGATTGCAGTCTTGTAAATTTGGTTCCCCTGCAGGATTTGAATGGCTTTGTTGTTGTTTGTTTCTCCAAGAAACACGTGATGAATGATAATACTGTACTTGAACAGCACACGGTATCTAAATGTGTCACATGCTGCATTTAGGTCAGATACACAGCCAGTGTTGATTTAAGTCAGAGTGTAACTTTATCATTTTACACCTTATGATCTAGACTGCTTAAATGTAAATGCCTAAATTGTAAATTAACACAACAGGATTTCGCAGTGGAGAATTTGATTCTCCACATCCCATCATGCTGTTTTTAGGCTTGTATTTATTTCCCTGCTTCTAATATACTGTATTAGTACGTATTGTCTTATCTGCTCTACAACAGTGGTTCTCAACCTTTTTGGCTGGTGACCCCCGAGAAAGACTTGTCCAGGGCTCACGACTCCCCTCCTGACAGACCATTCACGCTGGCTCTGCGCTCCCTGCAACACGGGA
>OOFJ01133523.1:0-10124 GCA_900323375.1 Benthosema glaciale | reverse complement strand
GATGTAATTCCAAATGTGGACCAGAAATTAAAAATAAATCTTCCAGTGATTAGAAAGAATTAGTTCAAAATATGCTCCTCATTGACTTGCATTGCACACTAAAACGGCTCTCAAAGTCACTCTTTTAGTATACGAAACACAAAGTTGATTCAGACACTATAGAGCATCACCATAACTCATGCAGCTTTTGTTTTCCATAAAAATGTTACCTTCCTGTTGATTTTACAATTTGCAGATTGGTTTTGGGGTGAAATCAACCCTCAACGCCATCTTACAGATATAGTCAGGGTTTTCTTTCTAATAAAATGGACAAATCAACAGGAAGGTAACATTTTTATGAAAAACAAAAGCTGCATGAATTATGGTGATGCTCTGTCTGAATCAACTTTGTTTGTGTTTCGTTACGTACTGAAAGAGTGACTTTGAGAGCCGTTTTAGTGTGCAATGCAAGTCAATGAGGAGCATATTTTGAAGTAATTCTTTCTAATCACTGGAACATTTATTTTTAATTTCTGGTCCACATTTGGAATTACATCACGGCAAGGTAAGAGCACAAAAACAACCCTATATATATTTAATGGAAGCATAACGCCAGCATAAATATAGCAATACTGACAATTTAAAAAGCACACTTGTGTGACAGGGCTGCCACACGATTGGTTGTGCCTGCCACACGATTGCAGATTCACTGCCATGAGTATAGGCTATGCAGTTTAAGAGACACAAATGCTGTTATTGTATAAAACTAAACCAGTCACAAGATGTTTATATTGGCCACATGAGTGTCTCATGTTGTCATTTAGATTTTAGAGCTCTAACGAACATCCTCAAAAATAATTTGCCATCTAATAGGGTTAGTCCCCTGTCAAGAGCTGAAGTTAGACTAGAGAATAATAATAAACATGTGTAACCATTTGTTCATTTACATTTTTATCTCAGCCCAGTCTTAAGTATTAAATACAGAACCAACAAAAGGACATTCTGGAGACAAAGGTGTTTAAATAGAAATTTGTATTTACATCAATATCAACATCAAGAGAAGAAACAAAAATCTGTAATATACATCCTAGATCCTGTAAAATGACAGCTTATCTCATTTCCAAGAATGATCTCCAGCCTTAATGTTTTTCTTTTGCACTTCATTTTGTGTCCAGATTTTGTTAACTTCAGGAAAATGAAGTTATTTCCTGAAAAATATAAAAGGGATTGATTGATATGTAAAAAAAAGAAAAGAAAAGAAAAAAAGGAAAAAAAAAAGAATTTCATCCCATTGGTATTCGTCTTTCACAGCCAAAATCCATAATTCTTACAGATGTAGACTTCTCACTACGTGGTTGGAGTTGACAGTCCTCAGAACAGCACAGATAGCTTCCCACTGCCCCCACCCCCCATATGATATGTACCCATTTACCAGTGGCATAATATAATGTTATGTAATAATATAAAATGTACACCAGCGGATCTCAGAAACTATACAAAGATGTGGAAAAATATCTTTGGATTGTGCATGTTTTAAAAAGGTAGATTTCTCAGTGAATCGAGAAAGAACAGTCAAAGGAAAAAATAGAGGAAGGGTAAAAAAAATACACTCCACAGCAACAGTTTGGTAGAGGAGGCAGAACGCTGTCAGCCTAGGAACAGACCTGGTGGAGCAGCCAGGAACGACGTGTTCCCGTCCTCGTGGTACTGCAGACACGCACACACATACACGCACACACATACACACACACTGCACCAACCACGCTCCAGCTCTCTCTCACTCACTCACACACACGCACATCGCTGCAATGAATAAAATCCTCCATTATATTGAGGCTGTCCTGGCAGAGTTCACTTCTACAATCTATCAATATATGATAATACGAAAGCTTCCAGCCTTCTATCCATCGGATACTTGTCGGTAATAAAAGTGTCTGATGAAAAAACCATGGCCGTTATATTTTTTTTGGGGGGAGAGAGAAAAAACAGCGTTTGAATTTACCAAACAAAAACCCAAAGCGCCTGCTAATATTTATGTAATGGTTAAAATAACTGCAAATCACCCGAAGCGGCATTGACCTATGAGCAAATACAACTTATACTCTGTGCAATAAAATGGGTCTATAAAAAGCATGGCTGATATATTTTGTAGCATATTTACAATTCATATTCACAGAGAGGACATTTGTGACATCTAATACTGCAGTACCATTTCTTTGCTTGTGACAGGGATTATGTTGCTCAGTTTCAGCCCAAAAGCTTTAGAGGCAAGAGTTATTGCTCCAATCTGCATAACGTAGAAACAACCTGTGTGCTTATAGTTTCCATTGACTTCTGTCAAAAATGAGGCGCATCTGAAAGGCTAAGAAGTGAAAGTGAAACCCATTTGTTGTGAAGGCATTAAATCTCTAATAAGGCTGTAATATTTAAGAAATATTGCAACAATCCTTTTCCTTATAGAAGCCTCCAGGTAAAGTGCAGCCACAGCCAGTTGTACCGTAGTCCCAATCTGCTTGCAGCCACGTGGCTGAACACTGCCTGACAGTTCCATGTTGCTCATGCACAGATTCATACATGTGCACAGACATTGCCAGGATCTTCTGTTAGTGCAGGGGTCAGAGGTCAGGCTAGTTAGTGAATCTGAGGAGGGGAAGGCATCTCATTATTTGGCCCATGGTCTCCGAAAAAGAAGCAGTCTGTTGGGTTGTCCCTGTGGTGTGACTCGGGTCTACTAGAGGTCTGGGATGGAGAGTGTGTGTGTGTGTGTGTATGTAGTGTGTAGTGTGTGTGTATGTATGTAGTGTGTAGCGCGCGTGCGTGCGTGTGTGTGGGGTGGGGGGGGTCCCCGAAACCCAGCTCTTCTGCCTCACACTGCTCTGCCACAGCTGGAAGACTCTGGAAAACTCTACTGCCCTCTTCATAAGGACTCTCACTTCCATCAATGATCCTCCTCAGCAATATTTCTGCAATGACAAATCAAGAGTGAAATGTGTTTTAATAATCAATGTGACATGGGCATATTAAATTCCTGACAGAAATACTGAATGAATACACATTTTATTGTGTTAAATAGTGAGTGATAGGTCAAAACAGACCTGGTGCTGCACCAGGTCCATTTATAAAACTAGAGCCCCAACGTTACTGGATATGTGGGGCCATATACTTTTCAGCTAATTTAACAATGCTAGTCTGACAGTGTGACCCCTGTTGTTGCTAAGCAACAACCAAAACCCCATTTTAAGAGTGGTTTATAGCGATTGAAATATGTTTAATTTCTGGAACATGCACTTTTAGTAAAGAAAATACAGCAAGCCAAATAACTCAAAACAAATGACTTCAATGCTCTGAAGAGATGTTTGAAGGGGGTTTCTTTGCTTTCTTTGTTGTTCAGGACAGGATTATAATATGGTTGTCAAATCCATCACTGCCCCTGTCCTCGTTATGTACCTGATCAGGCCCCATCGGCATTCGGCCCATTCCCATGGAGTTCATGCCCATTTGGCCCTGCATCGGTCCTGCTCCCGGCCCACTGACTGGCCCGGGACCACCCATGGAGTTGTTCATCATCATAGATCCAAACTGGCCCTGGTTGCCCTGCTGGGGGAACTGCTGCTGGGGATAGGCACTAGACAAAAAAACAACAACAAATAAGGTATTAGAAGTACAACCAAATAAGGTATTAGAAATACATACCTGTTGGGGGTAAGAGCACCCTAGCCTTGTACTCAGGTTTTATTTTTGTTCGCATAAGAGCAGGAAAAGTTTGGGAGAGCAAGTATGTTGTGTTCTTGCATGTTAATAATGATATTGATTGAGCACAACTGGTGAGACAGACTACTCAGTACTCACTGTGGGGCTGGGAAAGAGAGTTGTTAAGAGATTAGCTTGGGAACTGGGATGAGTGGGCTAAACAAACAGTAAGAGGCTAAAGTTTTTCTGACCCGTGGTTAGATTGCAAATTAGGCAACGCTGTGCTAATGAGTACACATTGTACAGAGAGCGAAATAGAGTCAGAGTCAAACAGAGTTTATAAATACATACACATACATAATCATAGAATTTGGGAAAGTGACAAAGGGGCTTTGCAGTTAGCCAGTAGGCCAAGCAGGAACAAACTGTCCTCAGGGTGGAACAATAACAGGACTCAACACAGCCCTGGAAGCACACTTTCCTGACCTCTCCCAGAACTCCCCCCCCAACTTACTTGTTACGTGGCATGGCACCCTGTGGCCAACCCTTCATCTCAGCAGACTGGTACATAGGTCCTCCCTGGGGATTGCCCGGCATCCCTTGCATCATGGCATTCTGAGGAGGGCCTCCCATTCGCCCTGGCATCATGTTGCCTGGTGGGCTGCCTGGACCAATGAATGACGACTCCCCCTGCTGGTTCATGCCTGCACGTGCACAAAGAGAACAGACTTGAGCACTGCAACGTGGGATGAATAATCCACATGGAAACTGTACAGTGCATTATAAATCACATTAATATTATGAAATATAAAGATTTATATCAATTAAAACACAAAAAAGGAAATATGCCATGTTTAGACAGTTTGAGAGGTGGGCTCACTGGAGGCTGTTGTATCTGAATCTAGATTAAAATGCCTACAATATATGGGGAAAAAAGTGGTGTCTTACCATAATTGCCCCCATAGTGTAAGGCCTGTTGTCCAGGCTGGTTTATTGGGGGACTACCCATGGGGTTATCCATGCCCGCTGGAGCTGTGACATTAGGAGGAGGGCTGAAGCCTCCAGCTGGCCCTTGGCCTTGCTGCTGCTGCTGCTGCTGTTGTTGCTGTTGCTGCAACATCATCATCATTCGCTGTCTTCTTAGCTGCATAGTCATCATTTCCCTGCTGCGCTGCGCAATCATCTGGGCATTCAGGAAACCAGGCTATGGAGGAATATGAGAGTTCACAGATCAGCTACTTGGTAAAAATCATTTGACCTGTGAGACATTCAGCCTATTCTCCTTTACAGAACTGCTTGCAAAGGAGGTTTAACTGTAGAATACATATTGATGTACCGGTATTTACATCTGCTTTTACTCAAGAGTGTTGAGTGGATGTGTATTGCATCAGGGTGTGGTGACTACATACCTGACCACCCATGCCAGGCTGCTGCATGCCAGGCTGCTGCATGCCAGGTGCTGCATGCCAGGTTGCATGCCAGGTTGCATGCCAGGCTGCATGCCAGGCTGCATGCCTGGGCGCATGGCAGGGTTTCCTCCAGGGGCAGTTTCCATCTTCATGCCCTGTCGAGTCTGGTTCATAAACTACAAGATAAATATGCAAGGATTAATTTGACATTTGTACTGGTGTATTCCAAACAAGCATAATTTACAGTGATTCTAAAATGTACATTGCAGTGGTGCGCAACTGATTTCATTTTAAGGACCAACCAAAATGATATGTACATTTTTGACCGCGGACAACCATCTCAAAATATTTTCTTACAGCGATCCCCAAAAACAAAGATTTAAGTAAATGTTCACTTAAAAGAATATATATTTAAAAATAATAATAATAATAAAATAATAATAAAATAAAGATATACAAGCTTGTAACAAACAATGGATTCTGTAATCAATCACCTGCTGCCCTTGTAGTCTCTGTTGTAACTGTAGTCGGAGGGGCTTGGTGGCGTTCATCATGCGTGGTCGCATCATGTTGGCACGGGGGTTACCCATGCCGGCGATACCTGGGAAGCCTCCCGGCTGGCCCATCTGGTTCATCATAGGGTTGAAGCCTCCAGGAGACTGGCCCTGCATTGGGCTACCGCTGTAGTTGGCCTGCATACCCATGGTGGGGCCACCGGGGGGGCCAGGATAGCCCTGGCCATACATGGGTTTCTGGTCCATAACCATGGAGGAGTCAGGCCCTGGAAAGGGTGATGTGGGTTGACCCTGACCCTGCTGTTGACCCTCAGGCCCCGGGCTCTGTGGGGTTGAAGGAGTTATGATTTAGAGTTCAGTTTTATAGTGAAAATGCTCTTGCATTACAATTCCTAAATGGATATGGTTGTCTGAAATGTCTCTCATTATCAATGCGTACAAGACTACCCATTTGGTTACCCGTACTATATATACAGTATATCATAGCATCAGTTTTGTCTATTACCTGGCTCACAAGGTCAGGGATGCCCAGAGCTCTGTCGATTTCCTCCAGAGCAATGACGTCTGTGTTGTTGAGCAGAGAGTCAAGTTGGTCCAGCAGTGCGCGCTCGTCACTCTGACCCTCACTGGTGGACGGCGGCACCAGGAGCTCATCTAGGGGGTTCCCAAACTGGCCCCTGGAACAAACACACACGTTAGAAAACTGAATTCGCTAGTAGAAACTAAACTAGAACTGCAGTCTGTCGACTGCTAACTTGCGCAATGCACACAAGTAGGCCATAAATGGCCCACTTTTGCGCAACGTCCTTCTACCTCTTTTTTTAAAGATTAAAGTCAATATCGTAGGATCGATCAGTGATTATTTCTATAAGATGTAAATTCTTTCATTAATTAAAAGAATGAAACAAATAAAAAAGGATAAGATAACAAATAAAAAGGATTCCTTTTCTTACAACTCTAATTCACCGTGGTACACCCTCTATGTTTGTGTTGTCTTCTTCACTTCCGTGAAGTGAGGGGTTCTCTATATATCAATAATGTGGAAAGTTTGGTACGCCCTCTATGTTTGTGTTGCAGGTGACGTCAGTGATAGTTCACACTTCCGTGAAGTGAGGGGTTGTCTATATATCAACAATGAGTATATGAAATCGGTCAAGTCGAAAGTTTGGTACGCCCTCTATGTTTGTGTTGTAGGTGACGTCATTATAACATGTTTGACCGTCGTTGGATACTGTATGTATTTATTTATACATGAACAAGGTCTGTAACCCATCCCCCCAGTCATCACCAAGACAAACATAGCGTACCAAACTTTGGATCTGACCAAACCTTTTACTTGCGCGCTCTGCTTGCGCAAGTAATGACAGCAAAACTCAGAACTGATCTTGAAGACCCAAAAGGGAAAGTGAGTAGGAGTGAATAAGGGAGGACACATGTGTTGCAACTAAGGACTCATTATGAATCACTAATCATAAATGCTGAGGGATGCAGATAGTTGGGACTACATGGCATGCATACAAATAATCTAGACTAACAAAATGACTACATCTAGTGTCTGATACAGAACTGTGTTGGGGCGCAGTCTGGGAAGGGGCTGTTTGGAATGTTGTATGCATAACAGTCCATTGTGTTCACCTGTTGGTGTTATTCTGTGGTCTGTCCATTCCTATGGCAGAGTCTGGCCAGGAGGGGGACTGAGGTGGGGGACCTTGTCCACCATAGGGACTCATATGACCCATATTAGCTTCATTGGGGCCTACAGAGATGGCAAAACGTATATCATTAGAGATACAACAAAGACAACATCAAGCATAGAATGATTAATGCTAATGACACGTAGACATGGATTAAATTGTAGAACTGGCGTTGATGTGGCAGGCCTGTAATAATGTCTTATCAACAAAGCGCTAATAAAGATCTTGAAATTACATCAAACTCAAACGCACCATGGCTTTACAAACGTTTGGAGACATTGATTACATTCATTAACCATTGTCAATCTAATATGAACAAAATTGTAGAGGCCTATAATAGATGATCTACAAGCTCACGTCACGAAAGAATGCGGTGCACGCTATTTACTGTGTGTGACACCAGTGAGCAATGAAGTATACTAAACCCGATTATACTAAAACAGATTATTTTTTACAGATATTGATGTAATAATAATGTGACCGTCAATGTCGCTTTTGTTTTGTGTATTTCTAATGTTTGAAGGCAGCATAATAAACATCGGAATCGGTCAGAATCGCTATCGGCAGATATGACCCTGCACATAATTGGATATCGGTCATAATTTCATAATCGTGCACCCCTAATATAAATGCTTAATCCTAAACCTGAACGCATCTTTTGTCTCTGAAATTCTACTGTAGTATTGGCTGTCACGTACAGTAGCATCAGTACACACACACACACACGTACCCATATCCAAGAGTTGCTGCTGCAGCATGGACCTGCTGTTGGCAGGCACACTGTTGGAGCGGTTCATCATGGGTCCTCCCATCATTCCAGGACGGGCCATACCAGGGTGCCCTGGTGCTCCCACAGGGCTGGCACTTGACCTGGGCATTCCCCACTCTCCTGCCCCCGTCATGGGTGGACGCTGGGGCATTCCCATGCCTCGGCCCATGCCTCCTTCACAACAAACAGATCACTTGTCAGTTGTCATACATCTGACCCACTTGGCACTATCAGACTATGGTAGCAAAAATGGTGACACCAATATGATGACTTTCAACATTACTATTTGTTGTAGGCCTCAACTGTAAGCAGTCTCCTGTCTCTCTCTGAATCAATTCCAACCCTTACTTCCTGGTTTTTAACCGATGCTTGCTCACCGTTTATGGCTAAATTGTATAACCACCCTAGTATAAAGTCTTGCCATAACACCCTCCCTTATCTTTATTCTACACTAAACAATTCCTAAACATAACTTACAAACTTGATGAAACTTAATGAAAGGTCACTAAATGTAATGCCTGTCCATGGAATGCAATTATGTGAATAATAGGAATAGAGATAAAGGCCGAAAAAGACAAAAAGGCGTATGCTCTAGGTGAATATAGATTATATATACACATCTTAAATACTTTTGCTATCAACAATTAACAAAAATGCTTATACTGCCATTTGAGAAAGGTCATAGGAGATCTAATGCAGTTTCAGTTTGTTTATTTTGGACAGTGGTGAATAAACAGTTCCAGGCATGCTGAGGAGGTAGTAAACGAGTCAGTTACTTGTGGCGCCACCCCGTGGTGGACAACCCCCCATGCTTCCAGGGAATCCGTTAGCCATGGGTCCGGTACGGATGGGAGTGTCCATGTTCTCGTGCTTGACCAGGGTAGGACAGGGGACATTCCTCCTTCCAGCCAGCCCTCCTCCTACTGCTGCTCCGACTCCTCCTTCTCCGCTAAGGGGCTTGGAATCCACGGAGAGGGCCCTCTGGTAGGGTCCTCGCTGACCGGCTGCCATGGGGCCTCTCTCTCCATCTGTAATTCACACAAAGTTAGGTTACAGCTTTCGAACGGATACCGTGGATTGTTTCATTTAGGAGGAAGGCCCTGGATGCAGGCCTTTTCAGTACGGTGGGGAAATAATCTTGCTGAGACTTGGAACTTGCCATAGGCAAAATATAATTATTTGTCAAAGTTAGGTTATAGTTGAGTTTTAATTTATTTTAAAGCACAGAAGGAATGCAATTCCACTGCACATTTACTGTAAGAATTTGATCATGTTTTAATGATTTTGGAAACAATATAAAGTAAAAAAAATAATAAACCAGCAATGGGAAAAACAAATTAGTATAAATAGTATAAAGGACTCAACAATCAGGTCGAGCATTTGTTTTGTTCATTTACAATAGTTAAGGACAAAGGTAGGCCACTTTACCATGTAAACTGTCAGGAATATTCCCCTGTTTGTTTGCTCTTTCTTTTGCAGCTCTTGAGTCTGGTTCAGGGTAGAAGGCAGAGCTGTTCCTGGGCCCTCCTAGAATCGTCTCCAGGGTCTCCAACTGTAAGAAGATGCAAACATCATGAGGAAAGCATGCATCTACAAATGTTCAAACTATACAGGTACAACATTTACAGTCATCTCTTAATGTTGGACATGTATGCGTACCTCATCGGTTGGCTCGGTCTTAACCTTGCTGTCCATCGAGTGAGCGTCAGAGCTAGTGACCCCTGACCCCTGGGCTCCCCCTCTGCCCTCCAGCTCCTCTAGTTTGGGCTTGATGTCGCCACCTTCTTTGGAGTCATCCTTGTTAAGGAGGTAGTGAAGGAGGGCGTGGGTCTTCTCCTTCTTGGGACTGTGCTGCTCCTGTTTCACATCCAACCCCCTGGTCGACCCCGGCGCCGTGGTCGCAGACTCGACCCCTCCGGTCTCCAGGGAGGTCTTACCTGTGGCCTCGGCCGTGATGCGGGCCACCTCGTCGGGAGTGTTCCCGTTCTGCAGAAGTTTGTGGAGGATCTTGTGCTTCTCTTGCAGGGACTGGTTGCTGAAATGGCCCACCCCTCCAGAGGAAGACACT
>OOFJ01133490.1:0-12037 GCA_900323375.1 Benthosema glaciale | reverse complement strand
TCCTATTTATTAGCCTACCTGTTGGAGAGTCAAGTTTCTCCAGATGTGGCACACCATTGTGCGCGTCTTCGTCTGTGTTATTTGGCATAGCTGCAAGAGGATAGCCTACTGAGGATAAGTGAGATAATAATACAATATAAATTTAAATAGCCTAAAGTAAACCTGACAGGCTGACACTTAGTATAACGCATAAAACAAATAATGTATATATTTTTTAACATTATTGGAAATAAATAATATAATTTCTAGATCGCACTTAGGTTACATACCTGGCTGTTGTTTAAAGTTCTGGTCATGCGAATTTAGGAATATTGCCAAATAGCGACAGCGCCACCTAGGTATTTTTTCTCTCTCGCTCTCTTTTTTAATAGTAGCTATTAATTACAGATAAAGTATATAGCGCACTGTCTGAGTAATACTACAACTGCTTCTACACTAACACCACCACACACATACAGCACACCTTTGCTTGCTTATGCTTAGTATGTATGTTAACGTCAGCGCTCAAGTTTAAAAGAGGACCAAACCATTACACGTTTGTGTAGGGGCGGACCTTTAAAAATCAGAAATGTGTTCTAGTAGTAACTCTAGTAGTTACCGTTACAACTCGCTCGATTTATAATTACAGCCACAACTCTATTTCTAAATGTGACAAGGTGGATCTGAATGTGTATGGCGTTTTTTTTGTTAAAGGTGTACGTCCGAGAAGTAATATTCCAGTGCCATGTGGTACAGTCCATACTCAAAATCTCAAATCATAACAAACAGAGCAGAGGGCGTCACCAAGTCTGTAGCCCAGCTACTGTACGTTAGTTATCTGACCCGTTTCTATTTTGATCTAAAGAAACTTTCATTACACTACAACAGTCCGAAATATAACTAAAACATAAGTTCCAAATAAACAGCTGCTGCTTTGTTTACACATCAGCTATGACACTAGCTTTTATTTGCATTTTTGGAACTCTGCTGAACTTACTCGACTCGTAAACGCAAGCTTGATAATATTGAAAAGCGGGGTTGTTGTAAACTTGTCATGGTCGGGCATCGTCTATTGGGGTCCCAGTGTCGCAGGATAATAGGAACAGTGTGGACTGATGCAATATGAACGGTGTAGAGACAGACAGTACACAACGCGAAGCTTCCTTGTTCCTCTGGTGACCAGAAGGGACTGCATGAGACCAGTCATAATATATTTTCATTTGAGAGCGGTAAATACTGGAATAGCTACCTACTATTACTAATAAGAATGGTGTTAGAAGTATTAAGAGGTGTAGTACTCTATAGCAGTAGCAGCTCAAATCGGTAACAAGACAACAACTCACACAACATTCACTTATGTGAGTTGTCTCGAGGAAAGAGAAGATCAAGAAGACAAAAGCTCATGACAACTCACACAGGGTGAATGCGTTTTTAAATTGGATTTAAAACAGCTATGGTTGGGGATTTTCTAATGTAACGTGGAATATTATTCCAGGTTCATATAGCTTCAGCTATATATGTCGGAGATGAATATACTTAGTATGTCTTGGTATTTTGCTCAGAATTAAGGATTCTGGGTATTTTGAGGTTAACAGTTATTGCATTTTCTACTTGGTTTTCGATGTTTGGCTGATTGTAATAAAAAATAATTAATTTAATTTCATCTTGCTTTAACAACTGACAGTAGTTTAGAATTTATGGTAAACAAAGATAAAAATCCTTTAATGGATGTGCTTTATTTCATTCATTTAATTTATGTTATGTAAAACCCATGATGTGAGTTCTCTACTTTCCTCGGGACAACTCACAAAAGCTCAGGACAACTGTTTTTTTTGTGAGAGTTGTCCAGTATTCGCTGAAATCACCCTCCAGCCACCATATTATGCGCGCCGCACACACAGGAAACGGACAAAATCGTGAATTGGGTTATTTTATCGCTGAAAACATGTTGTGTAACAAGTCATTTCTTTGATAAATACAGTCATTTGACAGAGCAGTCTCATAAAAAAAACCTCATCACAGCCACAAAACTTTTTTTTCTCAAAAAACAAAACAAAAAACTCCTTGAGTCTTCATATTTACATAATTGCATAATTCAAAACAAACACAATAGCATTAAAAAGATAACTTAAAGAAAAGGAAATGGCATATAATTCCTCACAGGTAGTCTTGTCAGACTCACGTTTAACAGTCTTTTCCCCCCCCCTCACAATAGTATGTACAGACCTTTGACTCTACACAGTACAGATACACCCAACCTCTGGGAGATTTTCATTGATCTCCAGATTTAGCTCTTTAGAAAGAATAAAATCAATGATTATAAGTGCTAAAAGTCGTACTGTGAGTATCAACCCACCGGAGTGCTTATAGGGTAATTGACCGTCTTCTGTCTGGAAAAACTGGGATTGGGCTATAAATAAGTTGTGCATTTTGGTAAATCAATTCAGGGACAGGGACAGAACAAATATTTTAAACTAACTGAAAAGAGAAATCGATGCCATAAGAAGCTGCCTCAACCGTTTCTCAGCACAGGGAAACGCTTTGCTTGATAGTGGAAAACGAAGCAAAAATAACCGTCTGTTAAAGAATGGCAACATACAGGCCCTTTTCTGTCCCCTCTCCTCAAAACACCAACAGTTCTATACACTCTTCCTCTTACGTACACACATTGCTGACATGACAAAACAGCCCAAAACTAACATGTATAATAATAATAATAATAATAATAATAATAATATAAAATATGCAAGTCATTCAGAATTTCAGATGTACCCACATTTCATGTCATCATGAATGTATGTATTTTTTGCAGCTCTCCACCTTGGCACTCCATAGAACACAAGAAGGATCCATAGTGCCCTTTGACACAACACGTACTTCATACTGCATTCACTGGCAGATAAAAATGCACGCAGCATATTTGTAGCTTTGTATCTTCGTAGCTGAAGTTGAAACCAGCTCAACCGTTATGTGTAGCTTCGTAGCAGTTGTTGTAGCTTTTGTAGCAGCTACAAATGTCGAACGTATCATTGTATCTTGATGTCGCTGGCTTACGGTCCTTTCAGACAGGGAGCAAGTGATGTCGCCTGGATCAGCGACAGGTCTGCTCCAGGTCCGCTCAGGGGGCATGGGACACATAGTGTTAAAAGCTCGGGCACGGGTAGGTGCACGAAATGAGCACACGCCTGTGAAAATATGCTTGAAGAGAAGCCCATGAACTTCTCTGCACGTCCAAAATAAACGCATGCCTCTCATTGAAAATTTCTGACTTCTTGTTGTACAACCGATAGTGTGGGCTGTGTTCAATAGCCTGCCAAAGGAACTGATCTAAAAGTTTGGGTGAGCAATCATAAGATCCTAGTGCAGAGGTAAGGTGGTCATCAGTGCTGTGGTGATGGACTTCTCTCACTCTGTCATACACACTCACTCTCGCACACACGCGCACACATATACACAGACACACTCTCTTCCTGGCTAAGAGTCTTTGAGCATGTTGATGCGCGCAAAGATCTTGAGTGCAGGTCCCAGTTTAATGTTCATGGCGCTCATGAGGTGGTCCTCCTTTAACAAGAGCAATGCCTGTCCATCTATCTCCTGAGAGCGGAACTCATCTGCTATCTCCTGGCAACCTGGTACAGGGGGGGGCAGACAAGTCAGTAAATCGAGTTTCCATCACTACCCGAGTACTCGAGTTAAGCTGTTCAACAAAGTGAAAATATTAAAATATTCAAAATAATAAAGCATTGAAATTCAAATGGGAATATAGTGGAAAGCTGACAGCACTAGTGTGTATATCCTGTTTATTGTGAGCAAATGCTTTAATATGCTTTCCCTTTTAGGACAATACAATCATTGAACCGGGAAGTCATGATTCACATTAACACTGACCTGGTAAAGAACGGATGAACTCGTAAACTTCTCCTACGTTCCACTTGGTGGGGTCATTCCGTGCAAAGTGTTGAGAGAGACTAGGCACCTCTCTGACACCGCCACCCGCACAGCCGTCCTGCTCAGACGCCCTGCTAGGCTGCCGGTGAACTGGTACCTGCACCGAAGCTAGGGCCGGAGCCGGAGCTGTGGGCCCTGAGCTGGCTGCAGACAGGGGAGAAGGTGGCTCCTCATAGCTGGACATGTCTGAACATGGGCTGGACTCCCCCTGACTGGGCTGTGAGGGCTGAGGGGAAGACACGGAGCCTCCGCCCTGCGTCTGCTGTGCCGAGGGAGACAGTTTCTGGAACATAACATCAAGACCAGCGAGAGAGACAGGAGGGCAAGTCAGCCATGATGTAGGCAGGAATAAGACAAGATAAAAGAAAGCAGGTGTTATAGCAGTAACACAGCAGACTGACTGCTGTTGACTAATTATTTGGACATTTAATTCTTTGTTGAGTTAATTTGAAAATTGACAGTGGACTTAAAATTCAAAGTTCTAAAACATTATTTCCTCTAAAGCCAATTAGCATTTGGTCTGGACAGTAACTTAATAAAACACTACAGAGGCTCTTGTACACACAATTGCTTACCTAATAAACCTGTCCATAAAACAGTGTAGAGTGCCATGTATTTAAGGCTGGCCTGGTGATGTTAAATTAACCCCATTAAAGGGGTCTGATAAATTGGTTGCAATGCAGTGAATTGAACAATAATATGACTGGACATAATTGGACAGGCCAATGCGCACCTCTACAAAATAGGATGTACAGTATGTGTTGGTTGGTCGGTGGATGGTGTTTTACCTGTTTCTTGGCCGCCAGACTGGGACGGCCCGGTGCTCTTCTTCTGAAATGATTGTTAGGCTTACTCCTCTCTGGACGGAAAAGGCCTATCCGCTTTGTGCAGCCCACATTGTACCTGTTTCGTATACAGAACATCCATAGTTATTAGGGCATTATTATTCATCTCCATCCTGTAAGCATATTCCCAGGGAAAAAGGACTGAATCTAAAACCAAAGATCACATACCTCTTTGCACACACCATTGAGCAGAATCTTTTGGAACCCTTGAACTTGTAGGCAAAGTCGACCCAGCCGCAGTATTCACACGTCAGCTTGGGTTCATCGTCTTGGTCTTTCTCTGGTGGGAGTTTACATTTACACTACCAACATTAACACCAGCAAGCAACACTTTGTTGTGATCTTGACATTCTTATGGGAAATAAAATAAAATGTACACTATTTATGTAAAAGTGTTAAATGCATTTAGTTCTTTGTTACCCGGCTGACTGATGTCCTCGGGCTCCGAGTCGGTAGTGTTTGCGGCGTTGCTGACGGGGGTCTTGTCAGGGTCAGAGGACAGGTGATGGTCCGACTTCTTTGGGCTGTCTATCAGGATGGGAAGACGCTCCACCTGCAGTTGACGGTGGGGAAAATAACATGAGTGATGCTCCTACAACCCCAACAAATGCCTGAGCGACTAGACACTCCTCCCACAGCTGTCACTGACCTTTGTTTGTCTCAAGTCTCTGCTATGACTAGTGTCTTACTTTATTAATTGTTTATTTTGAAGATTACTTTGATTGGTATTTACAGCTACAAGAAATCTGTGATTGGAGATGGAGAAAACAAGGCTATTTCTGTTTTGAGAGGCCTATATTATTAATAAACCCTTTGAAATCAAACATTAGAAGACATAAATGTAGGAATACTGTCCCATGGCTCCTATAACTACAAAATATTTCACAAAACAATGTGTTTCTCATTCTTCATGTGAAATGATTGAATGAGGATTGCCATTCTTTTAGTGCTTTTCCCGAATTTGTTTAACTCTTGCATTCCGAGTGCTCCTGCATACTGTCATATGCTGTCATAACAGCCACTTGTTGCGGGCACTGAGCTCTCATTTGCAAAATATCATGGGAATGTCTGGCCTGGTACATCAACCGTTCTTTTTTGGACAGGATTTTGAACCACAGCAGAATACAGTCTCAGTTTGGCTACAGGTGATACCTACAGTACCTGCCAGAATATCCTATTTGTGTTTATACTGTGTCTGATGATGTGATTTATGCTGGAAAGGACTATGTTGGGAGACAGGTAAAGACTGCGGGAGCTGCGACCACTGAGGTAACTGCCGTCTATTAAGAATTGAGGGTGGCCTGATGGCATCATAGGGCTTACATAAATAAATGTTCATATTAGGGTTTTTTTTTTTTACTTTTCCTCATGTGGTCCATTGGTGGTCAATTTGACACCTCTGCCTTAGATGAACACCCTTCCAGCCCCTCTAGAGGAGTATAGTCAGTCCCTAATACAATGGGACCTTATGCTGACCCGCTCAGTCCAAGTGCAGATGGTCAGGACCGACTTTAAAGACGATGCAAGCGATCTTGTAAAATGAAGTGTTAAATTTAAGTTAACAGAGTTAACGCTAAAACCGTCTTGACCGCCTTTGGTGTGGTTTGGTCCATTTAAATGTCAACAGGACATAGCACACCGTAGGGGGAACGCTAACACCGTCTCTCGACCCTTTGGTGTGGTTAGGGCTTAAGGATGCAGGCTATTTGCATCACTGAGTCATGCTAGTGTTGTTTATTCAGTAACAGTGGTCAGTTTCAATTTAATCAAATGTCCATTTCATCAATCCATCCATTCAGCCATGCATCCAAGATTGCAGTGAGAATGCAGTGCTTGTCCCAGTCCCAGGTGTGAATGTGTAAACAAAGTAGGTACAAGAAAATATGTTCTACCCATTCATAAAATAGATTGGAAACATTAATATGTGCAACTGTCAATATGAATTTAATGTAATATTGTTGAATCCTGCATAGTAGACCTATAGGATATGGGCTAATTTGCTATGAACTACTACAGCACAAAGAAATAACTGAAGGTAGCATGCACTTGCAACAGATATCCAGTAGGAGGCAGTAAGTCCAAATACAAAATTACAACTAGCAGTTCAAGTATTATATAATTGTATTGCTTGCAACTTTTGTGTTTTCATAGTTTAATGTAAGGCTTTTGCTCATAATTACTAAATGATGGGTGGGCATTCATTTAAGAAATCACACCTGTGTGAAGGGAGGGGCGATCTCATAATCGTACATCATCATACATCATCTCATTCTAAATTCTTCTCACTTTGTCTTCAATGTTTGCGTTATGCAATGTTTGTGTTTACACAAACACTCTTGAATTGTCATGGAATTAAACATGTGGAATTTTTGTGTAGGACAAAGCTGGACATAGGAGGGCCCCTCAAAAAAAGTACATTGATTACATGGACTTCAACCTCCATGTAATTATTAATGACCATTTCAAACAACAGCAGCTCAGAAACTGATGGCTGTCACTATACTGCTGGGACAGTGCGTCGAGTTATAGTGTACATGACAATGTTTGCTTGCTAATAAACATGGCAGGTCAATCGAGGCAGGCACGCACGCACGCACGCATGCAGCTGCCTAATAAGTGAGAAGTGTAAAATATGCCATAGGTTAGAGTCAGAGATAGCTACTTACACACACAGGGAATGGCTCGGCTCCTTCCTGAATGACAAAGCCCTCGATGACATGAGTGAGGACCTGGGGTTTGACAATAGCCTGGGGTGGCTTGTTCTCTCCATTCTGGGGTGCGCTGACTGGCACACTTGGCGCCTCGCTCTCATTTCCCGAGGTCATGGCTGGAGGTGGGGGGGTCCCAGGTGTGGAGCTCAGCCTCTTGAGAGTGCCTTGTCCTTCAGAGGGAAAATGAGCACATGATGACAACTGGGGTTCAGTGGTGGTTCTCAAACCTTTGAAAATGTCAAGGAAGGCCCATAAAACTCTTGATTATTGTGTACACATTGATAAGGGTCCATTTGGAACTCCACAAGGATCCCCCACTTTGAGAATGAACCACTGACAGATATAAAAAAAATAACCCAAGTCCAAGGTATAAGCCAGTGGTTCCCAAACCTTTTCATGTCAAGGACCCCCAAGATGACATTCATTAGCCCGCAGACCCCCATTTGAAAATATATGCCAAGGAGTCAAGGACCCCCATAAGAGAATATTTTTTACAGCTCTAGTGGTGATTTCAACCATTTTCATTTCAAGGACCCTCATTTTGATATGCAATAACAGGCTACGGACCCCCATTTAATCATATATCTGAGACCCCAATTTATATTGTAAAATCAATATTAATTTATAATTTAGCTGGGGTCCGGACTCCCCGGACCGGCGGACATGACTTCGGGAACTACTCGTACTAATTCTACCATTTATTCTGTGAAGCATTCACATTAGTGCTTATATTACGCCCATGGTGAAGGTTCTGTTATTTCTGAATGGACAAATAACGAACAGACTTATACCGTAACTGTAACAGACGACCAGATACCGACACACACTGTATTCAATAATAGCATAGCTCGCACGAATACACCTGCTGCCAATTCAGAAGCGTTTATTATGCCAGCAGGCCAGCAGGGCGTCTCGGTTTGACGAACAAATTATACCGTATGATCAAGTTGATCATTGATGCGTTCCTTCTTTCCCACAATCACAGGCAGCGTCTCGATCTTCGCGATCATAATAATAATACTAAACCCATAAACGAAAGCAGTAAACACACAACTGCAGCGAAACCCCCGACGAGTTGAAGTCAGTAGAATGAAAAGTATTCTCACCGTTCAAACTTCCCGTTTCTTTGAGCGACCATCAAGTCGCTCACTTCACTTGAGGTTAGTAATTTTGTATCCACTAACGTGAACTTGTTTTGACACGCACACGCGGGCTGTGTGACGCGTCTATAACATGCATACGGCGACAGTCAGTCACATTGAACAAGTTCAGAGATACTTCCAGTCAATCAGACGGCAGCCTGCAGCTCCATAATAACTATGATCCACAGCCTCAGGTCGGAGACTGGAGGAGAGCGACTCCAGCCCTTCTCCCTCCAGCCCCGGACAGATGCTAACGTCGACCACGGCACTCCACCTTGAATGTCCCTGGTCCAGTGCGCGTTGGACCCGACCAGGGCTACACAACGTACACAAACTCTTTGAAGTTTGAACAGACTCCACTCCAATGATCCCACAGCCCGGAGGGACGGCCGTGCTGCGATTGGCTACAGTCCGACTCATAATATTTCCTTGGAGAGTGTTGTTGTTGTTGTACAGTACACAGAGCCATCTAGAAGAGTTGCGACATTGAGGGGGCAGACACTGAGGCGAGCGCTCGAGTGCTGTTAAACTGGAGTTTGAAATACATAGTTTTCAACTAGGGCAGCGCAAATAAGAGCTATTTTAAGCATGTATGCAACATGCCAAATGTTTTAAAGTATTGTACATTAATAACGAATAGTGTCTTTAATGTTTATGTTGTACTATTACTAAAAAAACAATCTAAAATAAAGGGATTTATTCCCTATTTGTTGTCCCCATTCTCAATAGAAGTCTATGTAGAAGACTGGACCCATGGAAGTGAACGGAGTTGTCAACTCTGTCTATAATCTAAGGCTCTGGTACAAGTAGCAAGCAAAACTACTACTACGGTATGTAATAGACACTAAACAGGGGGCTATTTTCGGACATGCGACACCAGCCCACGATGGATGGACCCTAACTAACTAACTACACAGCAACGGTTACATAATAGCAGATCATCAGAAAGCCTGTTCTGTTCTAGGGGTGGAAGAGAGGATAAATAAACTGGGTAGGTATAATCCTGAAGGAACTGGAAGAGTATATCAACACAACAGGTACGTTGAGTTGAAGAGCAGGTCAGATAGTGATGAGCATTAGCCTCGGTCCCAGGCTTACTCATCTGCGAAGAGAAAAGCCTGGTCACAATGTAAGGCAGAGAAGCTATCGGCGGAAATGTCCTGACTAATCACAGCACTTGTTTCATTCGCGGAGAATGTAAACTGATTTGTAAAGCATCAACGTAATTTCCTCGGGCGTAACTTCCACCCAAATCCTGCAACTTCCGCCCAAACAGACGATAGCTTCTACAGCGTAGATCTTGCCCAGGGTGGATGAGCATGAGCATTTGTGTTCTAGCCAGAGAAGCCAGTGTCGGGGGCACAGCTGTGGGTGACCAGAAATCAAGTAGGCCTATATATACCTGCCTGGCTAACACTCTGAAGCAGGGACGTGCACAGAGTGTTAGAGGAGCTGAAATCCCGTAAGAGGGCACTTGGACATAAATAGTGAAAATAGCTGATAAGCTGCTTGTAGATAAAATCTACAAGCTCGGGCGACACGTTGAGAGCTTGTAGATCAGCTATTTTCGGTGCGCAACCCAGCACTCTTTAGCTAGTGGAGATGTAGTGCGCGACAAGCTGTGTTCAAGTTCAGGAGACTTGGGAAAATGTGCGCATTTGCATTTCTTTCACCATAGTAAATGCTGCATTTGTGGTCTGGAAAGGGCAGTTGTTTTACAGACGGGTAAAAGGGCAGGGGCTGAAGCCCCCTTTGATGTCTATGTGCGCATGTCCCTGCTCTGAAGGACAGACAAGTCACATGAATACATAAGTAGAAACGTAGTAGAAACTACATTTCTAGTTACATTTTCTAAATGTAACTAGACTTAATTATGTATTTGAGTTCTATAACTACTGATGTCATTGTTATGTTGGTATGAATGTATGGGACCCGAATGGAAACAAGACCGCAAGGTCTTTCTTCGGTACTATCCTTTTGGACCATTTTTGTGCTTGACTGTACGTTTTGTACTGTATGCATTTATATTGTCTAATAAAATGATCAATCAATCAAAAACGTGCTTAGAAACATGCTTTCTTCTCATAAAATGGATAACATCTGCTTGTACTCTGTACAAGTATCATAATTCCGTAATCATACACTACTTTATCTCTGCCACACCGTCTTTGCATGAGACAGGTCACACAAAAAAACACATTGTAATCCCATTCTCTGAGCTAGCAAGTCTAACAAATGTGCATAATAAGCAAGAAATGCAGCAAATGTAAAAATAAGTTCTACCGACTCTGCAAAATGTCTTGGCATTTTGTTACCTCAGGGTATGCATCCTCGTTCTAGAGGCTACAACTTGAATATGCCTTGCTTGGGCATTTCAATAAGCCTAGATACAGTTTAGGAGTGCAACAGTATTTTTGTGCTGTATTATATTATTTGATTAATAAAAAAGAAAAAAAATATCAATTGAGAGAACTTAATTTCCTTCATTCTCAAGATTGTCACAGAACATATGCCATTGCCAAATCACACTAGTATAAATGTAAAGGGATTATGTCAAATTTTGTAAAAATCAATCACTTATTTATGTCAAGACACTTTACATACAGGGAGTATGTATTTAATCTTACAGAAACAATTCCCGCTCTTCTTTAACAGAAAGTAACCTCATGCTGAACCTGGCCCTAGGTGGGCAGCCTAAATGAGTCACGGGTCACAGGTTTGATTCCCACATCAATGTATTAACTATACAGTATGTATAGTGGCAAAAAGAGAAAAAGCCAGGTGCTCAATGGAGATGCAGCAGGTGAATATTTTAATCTTCCCTCTCCTCTTTTTTAAACTTTTTGAGTGCTCAAATCTACTTTTTTCATTATACAGTATGTATGTTACACAGTACATGCAGGAAACCCATAGGGAAAAACAGGACAACGTTTTTCGGAGCACGACACGTTGTTATCCATCCTCGTTTCTTGGTAGTGTGCAAGTTACCACACTTACCACTTGGAATGCTTGAATCAATAGAAACCACTGCACCTAAAGTTTGGACATGAGTTGAGTTTGGACATGCAGCGGTGTGTTTCATTCCGCCATTCTATATACTTAGTAGAAAACCATGAATGCTGATGTTTTACCTTGTGGCTGTACAGCTGGTGTGGCTGGGTCAACCTTGGGCAGTTCTATAGGCTTTGGAGGTTGTGGTGGGGAAGGTGTCTGCTGCTGCTTCTGCTGCTGTTGTTGTTGTTGTTGTTGCTGTTGTTGTTGTTGCTGCTGCAGTTGTTGTTGCTGCTGCAGTTGTTGTTGTTGTTGTTGCTGCTGCAGTTGTTGTTGCTGCTGCAGTTGTTGTTGCTGCTGTTGTTGTTGTTGCTGCTGTTGTTGTTGTTGTTGTTGTTGTTGTTGTTGCTGCTGCTGCTGC
>OOFJ01133469.1:2125-13933 GCA_900323375.1 Benthosema glaciale | reverse complement strand
CTTAAATCATGAGTATTACAGCAGCCTGAGGGTGCGTACAACACACACACACACACACACACACACACACTCTCACGCAGGCGACACATGATGAGGTTCTGCTTATGAGCAGTTTATTTTTTTATTTTTTTCCATTCCTAATAGTTTTGCCATAACCCGCAACTCCCTGAACTGTCGAGATATACAGTATAGACTACTGGTGTCAGGTGGACAGTACTACTACTACTAGCTATAATACGGTGGCCATTGTTCAGGCTGCTTCATCGTGATACCATTTCTCCCAGAACAATCCTTGTATAGAATCTCACACCCATGTTTTTTTGTGTTCGGCCATGTTTTATTAATGGGATGCAGAAACAAACAAACAACAAAAACAGAAAACACCCCCTCCCCCCACCCCAAAAAAAGAAAAAGAAATCAAGGACAGGAAAAAAATAATCTGGATTCATGTTGCAGAGCTGTAAAGGACAAAGACGACAAACACTGGCTGTGAATTCACATTCCCAGCGTGTCCTTTTTGAACAGCGGGGGAACCTTGAAATGTTTCATCATGAGCTACATCTTTGAATGAAGGACTTCTTTTTTGAGCGGGAACAATATAATACTAAAAGACTGGTTTAAAGGGACCCATGCCAAAACTGAAAGACGCGGAAGTCTCTGGACAAAAGCTTGTGCAACCAACGTGTTAACTCTTTTGACTTCATGTAAAGATGCTAGGACTTTTGACAAACGACCGCCAAAGTTTTGCCCGGGAATATGTTGCGGTGCGGAGTGGTGGGTGGTGGTTAAAAATTCACAAAAGATGAAATTACAACAAAAGAATAGTGCCGTACACATACGACAGCCAACAAATAGAAGAAGAACCCAAACTCAGCAAAATAGTTTTCCTTTGTATGAGGGCCAAGTGCTATCGCTTTCAAACTGTTATTCTGACTGAAACAATAATTGGTTTAAAACCACTGTGTATGTAGATATGTTGACTTTGTATTAAAGAAATGTTGTCTGAAAAACATGGACTGTCATTTTTTTTTTGTCAGCATGCACAGAGAAGAAGTTTCACTTCTGTTCCCCACGGTTTGTATGTCTTGGCTGACAATTATTAGAGCCTGGTCCTTATATCAGTCTGGCTAATATATCGGCCGACTTCTTTGACATGGAATCGGCAGAATCCCAATTATCGTATTTTTTCCAAATTCAAGTTTTCAAAAATGTTCAGAAATAACAGATCTGCAAGCTCCCAACAGCATTACAAGCTGGTTTATCACTTCTTTTTTTTTTACATTTTTGAACATCGAAGGCATATGTTTTGCACTCCGTCCCTGTGTCCGTGTGTCCGTCAGTCTGGGTACAGCTACTCTCCGGCACTGTTGGCCGATGCCAAACTGTACACAGACTCCCTGAATGCCAATGACGAACAACTGCCCCAATGGTTCAACAGCGGCCTGTTATAGCGCCACCATGAGGCAGACTTTTGCAAAACACATTTCTTTACATTACTCGTACATATGTACGAGTAATGACTATGACTATATATCCATAGTCATGTCATCAACGCGGACCTTTCCGCTTCCCCATATTCATTCACCATTGGCTAAGAAAGATTGCCTTCCAAGGTTTTTTTAGGATTGGTCCGTTATGAACAAAATGCCTCAAATCATGAACACAATTTTAGGGAAATTTTACCTGCAATTTTACCTGAACATTTTCACATCAGCCTCATTGTGGCGCTATAACTGGCCCTTTTGTGTTTTTACCTATAACTGCACCGATCTGTGTAAAACTTCGTATGCACACTCAAGGAAAAACCTTTGACCTGTATTTTTTTATTTTAAATATCATGCAAATCGGTACACATGATCTCTATAGTCATGTGGTCAAGACAGGTCTGTTTGATTTCTCACATATCCATCCTGATTGGCTAAGATTGGCATCCGTTTTTTCAGGAATGGCCCGTTATGTATGCAAAATGTAAATCATCAACACAGCGTCCGTTTGTGTTGAAACTGCACACATATTCCCACTAGTTCCGTCGTTTTTTTGTGTAGTAAAATGTTTCAAATTTATGTTTTTTCAAATTGGTTTAGCAAGCCTAAATCACTTTTTGACAACATAATCGGTCAAACCATCACTGTAATAGGTGGTCTTAGACTCTCCAAAATTACAATCAGACCTAAAACTCTGGCATCGGTCTCTAATGATGATGTGACACATTCACTGCAATTACATGGAAAAGCATTTGTTAGTCCGCAAACCGTCTTGAAAGCATCTTTTGACCAGCCGGCCCAGCCCACAGCTGAGCTGGGCCGCCCTGGCGACTTTCATGCAAACAACCAGACGTTCTATTGTGCATCAACTTGATTAGCTTTCTGAGCTTCTGCACAAAAGCACACCCCTTGATGCTCTCTAAGCCCTGTCTTAGTCTCGCTAAATGCCAGCAGCAGAGTAGCCCTTCTGGGCTTCAAGCTAAAACCTTCACCTTCTGATATTTGCTCTTCCATCCGTCCTCAAACTGAGGCCGGCCCCACACATCCTCGTGGGTAAAACCTCTGTGGTCAAAACATTCAGAGTAAAAGCTACGGCAAACAAAAGGGGCTATACATATATCATTAATCTGATGGCGTGTTAGTCACATATTGCACAATCTTTGAACGGCTCACAAAGAATCCCTATAAGACCTGTCGTCCTGTCCTATTCCCTACGACGTGATAAATTATACACTCCCAGATGAACCAGAGACGCAGCCAAAGAGCTGTTTGTCAGCTGAAATGGTAGTTTGTTACCGTATTCTGTCACATCGTGAAAACACGTCATCTATTCAAGGCTGAAGCATGCAGAGCGACTCCCCACATCAAGGATGATGTGCCTAATTGTGTGCTTGGAGAGCGTCGGCGCGGCCCAGGCTGTTTACGATGATGGCAGGAGGACAGGCGAGTAAAGGGGCGAAGGCATAAGGGAGTGAATTAAGGCGGTGATTATGCAGTGATTCCAACAGAAGCTCATTAGGACACCAGCTAAGCAAGCGATCAAGGAATCGATGTGACATTGAACCCCCCCCAAAAAACACTGAAATTGGTAATAAATGGCAAAGCGATAAATTGGATTTTTCACAGCCCTCTGGCCTGGGCTCTCAGTTGCAAATGACAAATCAATCCAATCACGCCACTAAAAAGCCAACGGAAGGAGGGTGGGGGGGGGAGACACCTTGTATCATTCCGTTCCTGGCAGTTAGGCCTATCTATAGGACATGTCGTTTGTTTTGGGTTGTGGAATTCTGGAGGGCATTTCTTGTGTGATATTCAGGCTTCTGAAATATTCATGACAAGCCATTAGGTGTTTACGACCACCTTTATAATCAGGATTTACTGACATTTGGATCCAAGCCGGAAAACTAAAAGGGGTGTCAACGGGGCCATCATCCTAGCTGCAAGCCTATACAGATTCAGGGGAGAGAAATGCAGCTCGGTGTCAAAATACCACCGTCATCAATCAGCGGTCATGGCACAAAAAGAATGAAAATCCATTGCCCAAAGACATTGCGATCTCACCTCTAGTGGCAATTTGATTGAGTGCGAGGCGGCCCTTAAAAATGACAGATGGGCCCTAAGCCTATACCTGGGATGGCTGTGGACACGGTGTCAGCTCAATGCTGTTCAACATCAATAGGTTGTTTTGGAGACAAACGGAGAGGTTTCTGCTGTAGCACTGGAGGTGCAGCGGGCGGGTAGGCCGGCTGATACATAGATAAACTGTCTGTCTGTCTGTCTGTCTGTCTGTCTGTCTGTCTGTCTGTCTGTCTGTCTGTCTGTCTGTCTGTCTGTAAACAATCAATGATCAACATTTGCAGAATTGTTATAGATAACGATGTGAACCAAACACTGAACGTTCCTTCAAGTTCACTACTAGAAATGCGGGCATGGCACAAATCAGACTATACATTAAAATGTTTAACATTTTACATTTCATTACAAAACTCACAGGATATGTTATTCTGAAGTGTGAGGCACCATCAGTTCTAAACACATGTTTTGGCTTGGACCTGCCATAGATTTGTCCAAACATCTGCACATTTGTTGGATATTTTTAATTAAGCTGTTAATTGTCCAAATATCCCAAATTATTTGGAGAATTATGACCATGAGGAGGTGTCAATGTTGCTCATAAAAGGATATGACCTGATGCAAATAATTTGGCATCAATTGCATTAGCATAATCTGATGCAGATCTTTGGAAACTCTTCTCATAGTCTTCTTCTTCTTCTGTGATTGGACAATGTTAATTGCTGCTTCCGGCTAATGATTGACATGAGACTACCGACAAGTTGCCGGCGACAACCTAAATTGACATTTTTGTCTTACACAAATAGAGTGTCACCGTGGAATCGATACAGTAGCCTATATGTTGTCAAACTGATATATTGACTAACCCTATCTGTAAATCCGAAGGCCTATAGCTGAGTGTTGGGGTCCAAATTCCAATCGAATGTAATGAGAAGGATAACTTTGACTCCATCTGCAAGATCCAAGATGTAATGGTAATTTCTTTGTTATAAATAAAGATCACCCTGGCCTGTACATGTAAGCTACTTGGCTTTAAATGGCTTTAAGTACCTCCTTTGTCTTCACTCAGACACATAGCATTTGTCCAATATTCTTCTCAGGTATAGAAGCTAGATTAGTTATTCCTCTTTTCAGCTTGCAACATACTGTGTGGGCTGTGTGTTCTCTCTTTGAGGGAAGAAAAATAAAAGACTAACCTTTGAGACTGAGGTCGCAGCTGCGTCGCGTGACCCTACTGCCATCTGCTGGGCAAAAGTTGGCATTCTGATTGTCATGCTGAAAGTATAGGCTACATTTCCATTCAATTAAACCTGAGATTAGCATAGATGATGTATTGAAGTGTGTTGTTCTGCCCTGGAGGCTCGTGCTCACTAAATCATAATTACTTCATCATGCACTATGCTCGGCAATAAGGCTTGAGCTCATTGTTTTTGGGGATAATAATGACACGTGTAATTTGTACACTTTAGGAGCATCATTGTTAATGTGTGTGAGCTCCTACATACTGTACTGTCAATTCTGTTTTACTTCAGTCACCTTATCAAAGTGAATCACTGCTCTGTAACATAGAGGCCCAGATCAAGTTTGCACTGCATCTAATCTTTCACTCAATAGCATGTCATAATATGGACAAAACACGTTGAATTATGGTTTATTTATTTTATTATTGAAAATTAATTAAATGGGATAAACTACACACAAGAAAGCCCATAGGCTTGTTTCCATTGTGGTCCCTGTGAACAATTGCTGCTCTTTGAATAAAATAAACTTTAGGGCACGGTCACACCAAAGTTTTGGCTGAAATCCGTGAATGGTAAGAAACCGCTCCATTCTCATTGAAAAGCATTATCAGAAGAAATGGGGCGACTGTGGCTCAGGAGGTAGAGCAGGTCGTCCAACCAATCATCCGTGGGTCGGTGGTTCGAATCCTGGCTCCTCCTGTCTACATGTCGAAGTGTCCTTGGACAAGACACTGAACCCCAAATTGCTCCCGATGTGCTGGTTGATACCTTGCATGGCTTCCGCTGCAATCGGTATATGAATGGGAGAATGAAATTCACTATGTAAAGCGCCTTTGATTCTGTGGCAATGATTTTCAGTGGAAACATAGCAAATGTCAACAAACCTCTCCATTCCCATTGAAATAGCTGAATCCGCCCTCGTAAAATACCATGCAGTTTGGTGTGACCACACAGGAAAACTACCACTTGTGCTAATACACTGCAAGCAACGCATCTACAGATTGTGCAACTGTACTGTGATGTCCATCATCCAAATAAATAAATATATCTATCATAACATAGACATATTTTACCGACGTTATGGATGCGATGAAACGGTGAGTTGAAAGATAGGACCTACTTTCTGTCAATGAAGGGTTTTCATTTTCAGTAACGCAACGTGCTGCTGCCTCCTGGCTGCATTATGTTACATATTAAAACAGGTGGTACGCAGGCCCACTGAGTGATTTACAACGATCGCTTCCTAACCGGAACCCTTTGAAACATAATCACCTGCACATTATTGACATAAAGATGTCTATAATGAAACTTGGCAGATACAAAGAGGATAGCCAAGCTTTCCATACAGCTGCAATGTAGTGGTTAAGTTCATGCATAAAGGCAGTTGGCAAATTGAGTGGTAAAGTGAGTTTAACGTTGTTTAATGTTGTTTTTAATGCAATCTGATAGGACCTTTCTCTGTGGAGTATGGGCTGTCAAGGCCATAAAGTATTTCTTTGCCACTCAGTAGCCGTTTCAGCATAACTTCCGGGTATGATGATGATGTCACATGCTTAAAATAGGACTTTTCTGTTTTGATGAATGAGCTGTCAAGGGGGTGGTATTGCTATCGCAACTGTAGATGCCAGACAGACAGAGACCGAGACAAATTGGCTCTGGTGTTGTTTAAACTACAAGCAGATCGGAAATTTGATTTGGATCAATGGGTTGTCAATGGAAGGTATAGGAGAGTATGCACATGCATGATTGATTTGCCCACCAGGACACGCCCCCCTCATTAGTAGACTGAGTGGCAAACCATTGAGCAGCATGGAGCCTTGGAGTTTGGAAGCGCTCTTTGGATATCACTCAACAGTCCTGCATACCACCTACACTGTAACTCTTTCTAAATGTCACATAATGGAGGAGGCAGCAGCCGGACCTTGCATTATGGAAAACAAACACTTCCAAACTCTGACACTTGGAAAAATAATCAAATGCATGGCATTTCTTGAAAGTAGCTCATAACGTTTCTATGGTGGATTTTTATGAAAGAAAAACTTTGCAGATAGAAAGAGGATAATTCAAGATTTCCGTACAGCTGCAATGTTGGTGAGCTTAACATTGTTTAATCATGCAATCCGATTTTCTGTTTGTTGATGTATGGGCTATCAAGGCCAGAAAGTAGTTTTTGCCACTCAGTGGGCGTTCCCACATAACAGGTACAATTATGTCACGTGCGTACCCTCTATTGCAACTCTAGATTCATCCCATTATATAAAGAATTCATCATTCTGAAAAAGCTAGTCTTATACTCACTGGGAAATGTAGTTAAGCTAGTAGCCGCCCAACACTGCCAAGAGTTAACATGGGTCTTTAGGGGTCGTTTTAGCTGATGCATGAAAATGGGTACGAATAATATAATATCAAAGTACAGCAAATCCCTCTCTGTGGCTGCAGCATCACGTGATCCTTTGAAGCAGAGAGCTGCACTGGATGTGGACGTCTCATGGGTGAGTAGCAACATTATGCATGTGAGTCCTGTTGATGACCCCCTGCTGTTCTCTCCTTTAATGTCCCTCCTCTTGCCTCAAGTCCTTCCTTCGCAACGCTCTTCCTGCAGTGTTGCCAGATTTTGCGAGAAATAAAGTGGCCAGCAGGTCTATGAAAACGATCCCAAAAGAAGCGACTATAGGCCACGTGAGCACCTTAAACCGAAAATAGCTGATCTACAAGCACACAGGTGCGTTGCATCATGACACGTTGTGAGCTTATATGCTTCTATATCTGTTATTTTCAAAACAAATCTTGAAAGAATGTAAGAAATTGGGAATATCAGCTTGTATGGGGCCCCTGCTCAAAATATTTGTGTGTGTGTCCATGGCCAAATACACATTTTCATCAAGATGTAATGTTTGAGAACGACTTGCATATAGTCCCAATATGCAGAACCAGAACCTGCAACTACTGTACCAATGTTACCAAGCTACAGAAAAACATTGCTTATAATTCTCTCTCTCTCTCTCTCTCTCTCTCTCTCTCTCTCTCTCTCTCTCTCTCTCTCTCCCTGTCCACCCATCTCTTCTCCTTCACCGTTTCAACCTCCATTTCCTCCTCTCATCATCAGTCGTTAGTGGTGTGAGGAAGAAAAACACGTCTGCATCAACAAAATCAACCTTGGTTCCCTATGTTGGTCATAATTATTTTCAAGCTCCTTCAAGAAGTTTCTTTTGTTTTCTTTTTCTGTTTTGAATGGTGAAAATAGCAGCTCTGAAGTTCAACGCATTGCAACACGTCGTGTGAGCTTGTCTGCTAATTAAAATCACAATTAATGTTGAACTTATATTGAATATTTATATTGACTTTGAATATAGTAACACTATAACACTATCCTTGGCTCATAAAAAAAGATTGTTATTGATTGCAAAGGTTATTGAAATCATTTTGTATTGAAAACTCACGTTGTAGGTTCTTGTTCTCACGCTTCATGGTCTCCAGGTGGTCCAGAGACTCCTCATAGGAATTCTTTATCTTAAACAGCTCAGTGCTGAGAGAACGAGACTCTTTCAGAGCTTGTCTGCTAATTACACTATTTGTCGTACAATGAGTCATACAGTAGGGCTTAAGTGGTTATCAAGTCATTTCATATTGATTTCAATGCTATAGATTAAGGAATATGTGTCATAAAGCACTTAAAGGCATATGTGTAAAATGTACACTGCACATCTATGTTCACTTATCTCCAGTGCTACACTACTTGTACCACATCAACCCTTTGAATATTCAAAGTATAAACAATTTGAACAATTAGTGTAGTGTAGGTGTGAGTGATGTTCTTTCTGCGATCAGCAAAGTCCTTAAAACAGACATTTCAAGGTGCAAACATGCATGCGGAACTGCAAGAAAACCGTTTAAAACATCTCACAATGCAGATGTATTTCTTTCCCTAGCTTGCTTAACTTGTATAAGGATCATAATGACTGAATACAAGGCTCAGTTGTTCAGATTGACATGCTATAATGCTGCAGGGTTGCAGGCCTCATACCCACCACAGCAGAACGTGTTTAAAAGATAATCTCCCGCAGCAACCAACCACCGGGCCGCAATGCAATGCTTCTTCTCCAACGACCGGGGCTGTTTCTGCCATATATACTACTGATGGCTTGTTTAAAACAGCGAGCAATGGAAAGTACTTTGGCCCAGTGGCCGAAAGCAAAGCGATGTTTCCCTCTATGTAATCCTGTTATTGCGCCGTTACATACAGCCATACAAGGACAAGGAATGTCTCTGCAGCTACAGTAGGAATGCCCTTGTGCAGAGGATTATGGCTAGTGGCTATGTTTCATCTTCAGGCTGACTTGCTCATGATAGACACTCACACCCTGGAATGGCCCCCAGCCATCCGCCGTGTAAATTGTAATCTGGGACATTTAGCATCAACAAAGTGGGCTCTAATAGTGGCCCAGTCTCTCCAGAGAGACTGTTCTGTATTCGGAATGGCCACAGGTTTGATCTTTGCTCTAGCTCAGATGATGGGTTTTTTCAGACAGCGACGATACAGTACGTCCTTGAGCAAAAAAAGCGCTGAATCAATTACCGACTCGCTTATTGCTCTGGATAGATTTGTCCATTATAAAAGCACATGTTTTCAAAGTGGGGGCCGCAGTCCCCAGGGGAGGCCACCAGGAGTCGCCAGGAGGCCAATTAGAGCGGAAAGGGGGAAAGATTGCGTGTGTGTGTGTGCGTGCGTGCGTTATTTCATTACTTTGGGAAAAGACATAGATGATGAAATTACCTAACATTTTTTGGAAAGTGAAATATATATTTTTGTAACAGAATCAAATGCTTTATGGTCATGATTTGGTTCCGGGCTTAAAATAATTTATATCTATGGGGTAAATGAATGGGTCTTTTTATCTATTGCACCACAAAATGGCCAGCACTGCTATGCTCTTGCTCTATTCTGCTATGTTTCGCTCATTGCATTGAAACAATATTTATAATGATCCGCTGGGTGCAACATACAGTGGTTTTACTTTTTCTTATTTTATTTCAGTGCACTGCAGTATGGAAATCAACTTAGGCTACTGACTTGAAATGTCCTTGAGAATGGTATTCCAACATTGTTGTGACTTTAACATTTTATTATTTTATTTATTTCTCTGGTGCCGAGCCAAACGAGAGTTCGCAACTCATATCGAGTGGTCCACCTTTATCGTTGTACAAAGTTACGTCATTTAATGTATTGAATGGTTGCATGGATTGATTTGAGAAATTAATCCCTGGTAAAAAAGATTGCCTCATGGATTAAACAAGTAGCTATTCTAGCCAACATTGACACAATTAATCAGGTAGATTCAGTAACATGTGTAAGCTATAGGCCTATTATATTGTGTACTATATAGCCAGCATTGTTGTTTTATTTCTGAAAAGCAAATGTTGAAAGATAATTTATTGGAAACATTTGTTTGAATGAATCACTTATAAGATAATGACGTCATTAAAACCTGGAAAGCATCCGTGATATTTCATTCAAAGATAGCAGATATAATAGTACTAGAAGCTCACAGCGCGTCACTTTGTGCTTCTTTCTTGAAAGTGTGAGAACTACTGATTTAGAAGGCATTGGTAGAATTGGCCTCAGGGCTATAAACAATGTCAGTTCATCACCCACAGAAAATCTAAATAAACACTGCTGGCTCTCTTTCCCCTGGAGAATGCCATGTAAAACTGGCCATAAGCGAGGCACAGGCTGAGGCTCGTTCACTCAATTTTGACCCTGACCTTTGTTGTTGACGGTGACTGAGAAATTCACAGCTGCTCCCTCAATTCCCATGGCCACTGTCTTCTGTTGCCTGTCCTGACTTGACTGCCCAAGACAAATGCAAGACAAAAGCAAATGCTGACTTGGTGGCGTGCGTGCGTGCGTGCGCTCTGCAGAGCATCCCTTTCAAGTAGGCAGATGAACCATACTGATTTTGGTGACCAATATTTCCTCTTGGGTCGAGTGACATCACTCTAGACTAGAGGTTGATTTTATTTTTTCATTTTTTTGCAAATGTCCATTACTGCGGTCTCATGTTTCATTTCTTTTCATGCTATGTTTGTTACCTGTTTTTCACATAATTTATGCTATATGTTATGAACCTTTTGCTTGAATGCAAAGTTCGAGTCCAGTCCAATCCCCCTTTTCCCCAGCTGGTACCATCACCTCTACCATGCATGGCACTGACATTCACCACTTAACAGATAATATATGCAATTATGCATCCTACACCTCAACAACCTGTATCTACAGACACTCAATACTCATTTAGCTAATAGGCCTACAGTTCAAAGCAAATACAACTAAACCAAATAAAAATAACACCTAAACTAACATAGCCCTCCAACTACACCCCTCTCTCTTCTGTAGACCTTTGGTACAGCCTGACAAGGTAAGTGCCAGGCTTAACACGATGATGTATATCAGCTGGAGTCTTGAAGCTGCCTTCTCCTGTACTGTATGTGCTATGTGTGCACTCCCATGAAACCCCTGCCTCCATGAAGTAGACCTCAAAGAGAGGATGATTACTAGGATGACAACAGGGACGTGCTGGGGCCACAATTCAGCCCGGGAAGTGGATTTGAGGAGGCCCTATAGGCGTGCGGCCGAAGGCTGCGCGCCGGCGAAACGAAACACCATCGAAAACAAGGGCGTGCAAGCTCGCATTTTAGGCCACTTTAGGTCCTAAAATCACTGTCAATGGATGTCATGTTAATACCTGCCACAGAAGTCCAGGAATTCTAGCTTGATCAAACCAAGTGGTTCAGACAACCATGGAAACATTTGTCTCGATCTCATGTCTGAGTCTGACTCGGCCAGGCCGTGTGTGTCTGTGTACAGGTAGTGTGTGTGACAGTGACCGGCTGACATCCAGGCTGCTGTGCATGTTGCTTTGTAACATTATTATAATGTCACAAAGCAACGTGATTATATAGGCTGCTAGCCTGCTACCTTGTTAAAAGATAATTGTGTATCTTGGAAATTA
>OOFJ01133468.1:0-12072 GCA_900323375.1 Benthosema glaciale | reverse complement strand
TAGCACTTATGAATTTATAAATAAATAAATAAATAAATAAATAAATAAATAAATAAATAAATAAATAAATAAATAAATAAATAAATAAATAAATAAATAAATAAATAAATAAATAAATAAATAAATAAATAAAGTTTCACTTCAGAATACAATATTGGTCATGCAGTGGCTGACCAGTGATCACATAAGTTATTCAGAACTACATTGCCTGATGTATACTGCATGATTGTTTAGTCTAGATTTAGAAGATTGCACAGATCGCACATTTCTATGTATTCCCACGGGGAATACATACGCACCTTTTTTGCACAGTTTCACTCTTCATTTACTTTATATATTTTATAGGATATATTATTTAGTTCATTGTATTGTTGTCTGTATTGTTGGACATTAGGCAGATTATTGCACTGAAGTTATAATGCAACAAACTTGTATTGGTATTTATTGTGTGGTTATATATGCAGTGTTGCACACTGACACTGTTGTCTTGTTAACATAATAGCCTATAATTGCCCCTCGGGGACAAATCAACATTTTTGAATTTAATTGAATACCCGAGCAGACCAGTTTATATAGACGCATATAGGCACATTACAGTGTGCCGGATATAGGCCTAACGAATTCGAGACCTACACTTATAGGCTATCTCTGGAAATACCACATTCGCCCATTAAACACGGCTAATTATCTCAACTCAACAAGGCTTCAGAAAAGTCAAGTGATCCCTCATGTGGTTGCGTGTCAATAATCGTCCATTTGCACGGATGTGTTACACTAACGTGTGGCTGAACCACGGGTCCTGGTAGCGCCTATTGTTGAATTAGTGCTACCATTGGGTAACCGTGGAGTTTCCGCGCGAGGGTGATGGAACTGGGGCAAAAAGAGCAATTTCTCCCTTTACACGCTTCTGGAACTCCCGCATCCATTCCACATTTGCCTCCTGCGTGCGTCCCATTGTCCGCGCGTTCCAGAGGAGAGGAAACGTTCCCAAGACAAGAGCTCAAAGTAACACTCTCTGTCGCTTCTTTGTCTTTTCATTTTAAAGAGTTTCCACAAGTGAGAAGGAGCGCAATTTCCTTTTTTAATGAACCCGGCCTTATATAGCCTATACTCTATAAAAAATAAAATCATTGTGAGTTTTGTGGATAGCGATTAGGCTATACCAATAAATTAATTCAATAATTTTTAGATATTTATAAAGCCTGAAACAAATCACCTGTTGCACCATATGGACATTGGTCAGCTGTACAGCATAAATAGTAGACTTGAAACTATTTTGCATATAATAGGCCTATCCATCTGTTAAGGACAACTGAATTTAGTAGCCTATATAGCCTACACCCTATAGCCATACACTCTAAAAACAAACGGTGTATAATATAAATATACTATAGTAGATAGCACCAAAATCGGTTCATTGGCTCGTAATCATATGAGAACCATTTTTGGTGCAGTGGTTCTTCAGTGGTTCTATGGCAATGTTAAGGCACCAAAGCCACCCAAAGAACCACTGAAGAACCGCTGAGGTGCTATATAGCACCACAACATTTACCATACAAGAACCGTTTTTTTGGTGCACCAAAAATGGTTCCCCATATGATTACGAGCAAAGAACCGATTTTTGGTGCTATTTTATACCTTGTGACACGTGTCCCTCCCTCTGCTCTGCCTCGTGGTGTAGTGTGTAGACTACATATTCTTTGTGGATTGTCTCCTGCACAGATTTTAATCCGGTTAGCGCGCACCTGGGTCCTGAATCTCCTGATTGCACAAAATAAATGCTCATTATGGCGTGTGTGACAGACAGTGTGTTGTTTGATTGTCTATAATATTTTGACCTGAATAATAGTAAAACAAACTCGACCTGCAGAAACTTTATATTGTTCGTAATCAAAAGCCTATACTTTGTAATATTGTTTATAATGAGTTTGTCATGTGTTTTCAGTATTCCCCATTTATATGCATGTTCTTTGTTAAATAATTGCGTGTAGCCTAAATCCATATATTTGGACAAACTTTGTATATAGCTTTGAAATATAATAATAATAATAATAATTAATAAGAACAACAACAACAACAACAGCAGCAATAATGGGCATAATAATAATAATAATAATAATAATAATAATAATAATAATAATAATAATAATAATAATAATAATAATAATAATAATAGTAGTAGTAGTAGTAGTAGTAGTAGTAGAAGACGACTATAGCCAGGTCTACAAGTCCAAATGTACAAATAAAGGATTATATATTGTTACCAACTGACAGTTTTTTTGGGTTTATAAATAATGTTTTGACACAACTGCTCTGTCTGTCTGTAGACAACTTTTACAGCACTGTCGGCGTCGTGTCATGCTGCGTCCATCGTGCTCCATTATTGTAATTTGTAAATAATTAGCGCGTTATTAACTATAGGTTGACTAGGTGTACAATAACTGACTGGTCTCTAACATCCGATCTTTGTGCAGTTATAGCATTAGTTATGAAGCCACATTTGCATTGATTACTTAACATGTCCATGTGTTTTCTCTCTTTAAAACATGTTAATATAATTATATAATTTAATATAATATATATTTGTTCAATTGTGGTTTATTCAAAGTTGTCTCCGTTATGTAGGCTATAGGCCTACTACCATAATATTGTTGAAAACTTTAGATCGCAGCAAAAGTTGAATGGTGAGGTCAACAACCCATGGGAGAGACAGAGAGAGAGAGAGAAAGTTCCAACATGTGATCCATCCAATCAGGACGCTCCTGCAAGCCCTGCACGGTCCATCCGTTAGACCAATCAGAAGGCAAAGCGCGGAGTCAGAGGGGAGAGCAACAACAGATAAAATGTTTTGACTTCTATCTATTCTTCCAAATCCTTCCGGGACTGTCATCAACATCTCCAAGAGAGAGAGAGAGGCCTGTAAATCACTTAACTCGCGCGTACACGCAGTACTTTGGTTCAAATCACCCATTAGCTTCCATATAGACTTAATCTCGGGCATCAAATTGGATACTCGTCCTCAACATTTCCGAGGGATTTAACTTTTTTTGTTGGTTGCCAATAACCGACCGACGCTGCAACATTCTGGCTGAAGGATTCTGGAGGCCACAGGAAGCGCGTATTATATATTTTAAAGAAAGCCTTTTATAGAGGATCACAAACTATAAAAGCAGTCCGTGTGTTGTTGGAGTTGTTGTTGCCTGACGGAGCGAGTCAGGTCAGGGAGTCATGACAGCACTAGCGGGGGGCATACCGAGGATGATGCGACCCAATCCCCACCACCAGAACTACCCGCGGGGAGCCTACTCTTTAGAAGGTACATGTATGTATTTGCCATGTTGACATGCGTAAAATGTAATATTGAGAGCATGCAGGAACGTTTAAACTTTAAAGTGAATATGGCGATTTTAAGAGTTTAAAAAGTCGACTGTTTGTAAATGACACCAAAAGGATGGGCTAATAATAAATACAATAAACTGCCCAAATAATTTTAATATTGTCTAAGAAAAGGAGCCTTATAGAATAAAGTGTCAACCTGCGTGTATTATATCAAGGCTGTTATAGGTCTAGAACATTTGTATTAAATTGCATGTGGGCTCCCTGTCTATGCAGTCTCCACTCCGTTAGGACAGGGACGGGTCAACCAGCTCGGTGGGGTCTTCATAAACGGGAGACCTCTCCCCAACCACATTCGCCACAAGATCGTGGAGATGGCCCACCACGGCATCCGGCCGTGCGTCATCTCCCGACAGCTGCGGGTGTCCCACGGCTGCGTGTCCAAGATCCTGTGCCGGTACCAGGAGACGGGCTCCATCAGGCCCGGGGCCATCGGAGGCAGCAAGCCAAAGGTGAGAGATCAGCGTTAGAGAAGTTTAGAAGAACCCACTATACTATACTAACTGTCTGTGGATGAGACGTTTTGATATGGTTATTATATGAACTTCATTCACTTTTTTAGTTATATATATATCATATATAATATAATAACCTCCTGCATGGGAAGTTGAATACAAGTTTAAGCCAAAAATAATTCATCTTGTATTGTTTGTATCATTTTAACTTTACGCGGATATTAAACCCTGCATTTTTATTTTTTCCTTGTTCCTTTTCCTTTTTTTTCTTTTCTTTTTTTAAGCAAACCACAACTCCGGACGTGGACAAAAAGATTGAGGAGTACAAGAGAGAGAACCCAGGGATGTTCAGCTGGGAGATCAGAGACAAGTTACTGAAAGATGGCATCTGCGACAGGAATAATGTGCCATCAGGTATATTATATACCATGACGCGTTAATATTAGGCCAATTATGCATTCGAAAACAAACGTTATAGGTCTAGAGAAAGGCTAATTCGTATTATAATACGTTAATACAAGTATTTGCAAATTAAATGAAACTGTTACGAGGAAATTAAATGTGCTATAATAAATTAATATATTGTTTGGAAATTGCATTCCTAATTCAGTAAACCAAGGCTATATCTTCATGTTTGCTCTATATAGCCTGCAATACATGACCTCTAATGCCTTTAATTGCAACTATTCTTTGGTATTGTGTTCATTTCTCAAAGTGAGCGCCATCAGTCGCATTATGCGCTGTAAATTCGGAGGAGTTGGTGGTGAGGATGAGGAAGATGATGATGAGATCGAGAAGAGGGAGCTGGAGGAAAACGAACGGCGAGCAAAGCACAGCATCGACGGGATTCTGGGAGACAGATGTAAGTGCAATAAGGTCCATTTAAGAGCAGCATATATATTACGCTTTTATTCATTAAATGATCTGAACTCTTCTTTTATCCCCGCTGTCTCCAATTAAGTCAATTGTCCGGTGTTAAAATACAGCACTGTCTATCTTATTTGCATGTTTAATAAGAGGTTTCTGCTAAAATAAATACATAAAACTAATACTAATATGCGAATAATTATAATAATACTAATAATACTAATCAGCAGTAGATGTCTAGTTTTAGATTTGTGTAAGTCTATTATACCATATCCAATTCAAATAATATGTCGTGTGTGGAAAAATAAATAGTACAATTGTTTTAGGCCGCACTCTGCATGCCTCTTTGCAATATTTTAATATAGCCAGACTTACACTACACTTATTAGGACTAATGCAGTCCAGACAGTTGATAATTGAAAATACAATGATCGATAATGCTTCCTTGATTTTTCTCATTGCACTTTTCTCAAGTCCTGAAAGCAACATATAGGTTATTTTACGCATGCATGTGGCTATTATTATAGCTTTTTACGCGATAGAGTATAGACTTAACAAACTTAGCGTTGGTGGACAAACGTTGCTATTATGAAGGTGACGATCAAACATTTGCCCAACAGTTCCGTCTCACATAAGAAACTTTCCTTTTCTTGCTGCACAATTGAACACTTGAGGATGAACTTGGGAGACAAAGCCGCGCAGAGTCCATTGAGACTCACACTTCGGCTTCACTTCGTGCACAAAGGCCCACGGCTAGTGAGCGGCTCAGTGGCGTACACAAAAAGACGCCAAAGCTTTTCAAAATGTGGAGAGAATAGAAGAAAAAAGAAAAATGCGCTGACAAAGGAGCTGGAGAGAAAAGACATTATGGACCCGCAATGAGCGATGAATTATTCAGGGAACAACCAATAGGCTTCGGTCCGAGCTGTTTTATAGACTGCTTGCTTACTGCGAGGGAAAAGAGCTTCTGTTTTGCACCTACAAAATGTTAATTTGTGGGCTTTTCTACCTAATGTTTAGAGAGTTTTCCTTTGAGAAAGATGGAGTCTACTAGCCTACTATAGACTTCATGCATACACCTGTTGATTTACGACCTGTTGGGGGATCTCAGGAATGTTTTCACAAGCGTGGCTGAGTTGGAGACACCAGTTAAGCCACAAATATATAGACACAAAATAATAATTGTTTTCTCGTATTGGTTCCATGCACATATGCATTTAATTTCCATCACGATTAATAATAGGCCTATATATGTCCATCTTGAGAGCCCAAAATGCACGTTACTAACTGTTTCACATTAATAGGTAACAACAAGAATCATAAATGTTTTCAGCAAAAATGGGCTATATAGCCTTATACTATATATATTTTTTAATTGGTATAGCCTAGGCATATATATTTAGCCGCTTCCTATAAAAGCCATGCATGTTTTGTGCGATTATATTAATGTCCCTCGCTGTCTTTTACGCACTATTGTTCCACTTTTTTTTTGCGCAGTGGGTTTGATGCTCAGTCAGTGATCTCACAGAGAAAACCTTTTCTAGTAGATTAAACCCAAACCCCTTTATTTCTTTCCACTTTCATCTGAGACAAAGCCCGCCCCTTTCCTCTCCGCCTAGGGCGCGCATTCATGCACTTCCCTCTCCGTCTTCCAGAATACAGATCAGCCTCTTGACTTCTGCAACTCTTCTGCTGTAGTGTAGTTCCCCCCGAGTCCCAAACGAAGCCCTTTCACTCCACACCGAAATGGACAGTCAGAGTGTGGGATATTAAGTAAAATACTAAATCGGAAATATTAAATTAGTGTGTGTTTGTGAATATTAAGCCTTCTTTTAGGCCTACTTTTTGACGGTATTATTCAAGACCATTAGTAGATGATGATGGTGCATTTGTTTTCCCACAGCAATTGCATAGTTGTATACAGTTAATTTGCTATCTATATAATCATCCAATGCCTAATAACTGATCAATTAATTAATCATTGTATTTATATGTATTTACAAAAACAAACAAACAAACAAACAAACAACAACAACAAAATGTGACATGACAGCATCTCATCAATAGGTGCTCTGGTGGTAGTATATGAAAGAGCACATCAGTGACAATATTGATCTACAGGACAGCAATAATTCATTCTTCTGTCTCTTTGTGGAAGTGTAGTTGTTGTTTTTCTCTTTTATACAGCTCTTCATTAGAATGTGAAAGGAGTAGTTTTTTTTTGGGGGGGACACTAAAGAGAGTGTCTTCTGTTCTGACCAAATATTGATTAAGTAGGTGTTTGTAGAGGCTATTGTCATGGAGGAGAGAAGCCTGTTGCTCTTTGGCCCTTTCTCCCTCCACCGCTATTGTTGTCTTTCCTTGAGTGCTAAGATCAAAGCTATAGCCCCATTTAGATTTATTTGTCTGGGAAAAGGGACATTGGAGCTAAAGGTTTGTGGGATAAACTCTATCTATACTGCTGCAGTGCACGGCCTCAGGTCTGCATGGCATTAACAAGTGCCTGCCATTGTGGAGCAGAGAAGGATACCCTGGAGCTAACACTAACATGTTCTGGAATGAATTACATCTACTAAATGGTGTACTTCCCATTCGAGATTTTAATTCAGTTCAATTCCCTCTCATCATTGACAGGTGTATATATTTAGCTTGCAACTCCCATGCAGGTCAATTTATTGTGCACAAAAAATATAGGTATTAAGAATAATTTAAGAGAAAACCTATAATACTAAAAGCAAAGAGCAAAGTGTGTGTGTGTGTGTGTGTGTGTGTGTGTGTGTGTGTGTGTGTGTGTGTGTGTGTGTGTGTGTGCGTGCGTGCGTGCGTCCATATTGCCTTTAATTGTTGATTCAGTTTCATATGTATGGTATGAATGCATGCCGTGATTGCAAAGTGACTTTGTATAATAACAAATATACCAATAATTATTTTTTCCCATGATGTCCATAACAAAAAACATGTACATGCTTATTGTTGTTTGGTAATGAATCGACACATTAAGTGTCATTTAATTAACAGATAACCACAGTCCTTCCTGCGTTTATTACTTTTACATCCACTGACAGCCCTTTAGCCTCATTTAGCTAATTAAAAGTAACCAAAGTCATGAAAGAGGAGTAGCCCACTCTTGCCGGTTCTTTTTTTTCTTTTTTACGATGGAGGGAGAGAAAGAAGAAGAAGAAGAAGACGAAAAAAAAAGAAAGCTCAGAAATACAAACAGTCAAAGGGATAACTTCCCTTGAAAGGGAGTCCTGCGGTGCCAAATTGAATGAGCCTAGTGCTTTCAAATCTGCCATGGTGAACGCAGTCAACATGTAATAATTGGTTTCATTGAGGTGCATTCCGACAATCTGCTGCCATTCTCCTTCCCCCATTGTCCAGAGGCAGGCAAATAGCCAGGGGGACAGGAGGAATCAAGTGCTGACAAAACATGAAAGATTTAGCTGCTTTTGTCAAAGAAACTGAGTGGGACTTTGTTTGTGTAAATAAAGTGGGTTACTGGCTCCCTGTGACTTTGGCATGGATTTTAGGTAGGGAAAGATATAGCAAGACTTGGGAGCGCAGAGACAGCGAGAGAGACTGTGTTCAGGAGAGCCTGAGTAATGAATTTTTTTTTTTATAAAAGCAGAGAGAATACGCAAAGTCAGGCAAACACTGAGTCCAAGCGTGTCCTGACAGAGGGGGAAATCGGGGCAATGAACTTCCACGCGTAGGCCCTCACATCTGAGCCATCTAAACCAATTATCAGGTTTCATAACTTATACTCTCAAGGGGCATCAGTGCACACAAACAAATGTGGTTCTCTCGCACAGAGAGGCGGGAATAGCAGCCCCTTGGCAAGGGACCAATATCCTGTCAGACAGAGGGAGCTGCCCTAAAGAAGAGCGAGACAGAGATAGATCCATGCAATTCTATAACTTGTGTATTTGTCAGTATTTTCTGCATTTTCACGGTGCCTTTAGTGAGTAAAAGGCCAGGGCTGCTTATAGTGAGTGTGGGACCTTCTCCTGTCACAACAGACACTGCAACTATAGAGGAGTGTTTGCTGCAGCTATAAATCTGGGCCTCACTCGCTCTCCGTCTGTTGACTCATATACCTGGCTTATTTTGTACCTTAGATGCAGTCCAGACTACTGGAACACTAAACATCTGATCCACATCGAAAAGCTGAAATATAGTGGCATTTCTGGAAGATTCATTTCAAATTCACGTGTTCCTGTCAGCATCTGTCCATCGATCACATACGATAAGGACAGATAAATATAAAGAAGTTTATAACCTTTCTCTTTCTCTCTTCTCTCACATAAATACACACCACATTTACTTGCTACATTGGCATCAAGCCCCCCCCCTCTCTCTCTATAAAAAAAAAAAATCCACACTGGCTGATCTGCAACTGAATGCAGGCTCTATGCTTCATTAAAGCCTCTTTCTCTGTTGGCACCCGCATTGTGATCCTCCAATATTAATTCAAAGGACAATTAATGAATGCAGGCCAACTTTGAAGTAAGGGGCTGGGGTCCTGCCCCGAGCCGGCCCCTCGACGCTGATGTACTCTCCGCATTCTCCCCAATAACCCCAGAGACACTGTGAAGTGACTGAAAGAGAAGCAATGAGCAATGGAAGGTCAGGGAAAGGAACCCCGGTAGAAAAGGAGCTCTCTATTTCCTTGAGAGTATTAGCTGAGCAAAACTCTGTGATGGGGAGGATAAAGGAGTGTGAGGAGAAAAGGGGTCGGGGGCTGAGGGGTGAGGGAACTCCAGCAAAAAGGAACACAATAGGATAGTTAATTGAGTAAAGCCAGACAGCGTTGTCAATCACTTAACTTTGTTTAGGCTCAGCTTTCTTTTTTCTTTTTTTCTTTTTTTTGCTGTTGATGCGTAGAGCAGCTTCATACACATTGCATAGACGGCAGAGACAACTTGTTTGATTAATGTCCTTCCATCTTTGGGGAAGGAAAAGAAAGAAGAAAATATTTAGAAATAATTTCATGTTGCAACGTGCGGCTGAATGATGTTCCTCAAAATGTACACATCTGTATATTTTAAATGTTCTTAAATTGGTCCCTTAAAGCTTAAATCAAGAGAAGACTATAATGACCCAAAGCAAAGATTTACCAAAATGGACATTTTCAACACTCAGGAGTTAAATGAACAAGGAGAATTTTACTGTGCAGGAGTAGGGGGGAAGAGGGGAGCGGGGAGGTGGGCTATGGAGCCCCACAATGGAAAAGAAGCTAGTGTTTGGAGAAGAAAGTATGGAATGCAACGATCTCTCTCTCTCTCTCTCTCTCTCTCTCGTCTCCGTTCAGTAGCTGTGTGAAGTTTTGTTGGGGGCCGTTGTGAGGCTGTGGGGGGGTCAGCGGTGAGACCCTCTCCACTGCAGCCCTGCACAGGGCCAAGGCTGTCAAAAGGTCAGAGGCTAACCTTGGGTCACTTGACTGTTAAAACTATCAGTCTCCAGAAGGAGAGGGTTACAATAATGTTTGGGTCAAGATGACAGCTAATGGTCTCCCGGGTCCCGCCATAGTCACCGCTGTACTAATTATAACACGTTTTTTTCTTTTCTTCACATGCTGCGTACAGGTTAGTTTAATAATGCTCAATAATGATCTTTTCTTTAGGGAAAACGGTGGGTTGGTTCTGAACCTGGGGAGCGGTGTGTTTGGTTGGGTTGTACTGGGCTCTAAAGTGAGGTCATGTCTGTAGAGAATTTGGTCTCTGCTGGGCTGGAACGTGTGGCAGCCTGGCCCAGCGATGCGCCCCTGCATGGGTCCTGTGCCGTTGCTTTGTCCGTGCTCCGGGGGTGGAAATGCCACCGTGAAACTGTCAGCTAACTGCATTACAGTGGAACTAAATAATAACCACCCCACACTGGGCCACATAATGCCCGAGTGGGACCATTTGTGGCTTTTTGTCAGCTCAGCGATATTAGACAGTGATACATCTCTCAATGTCATATCACTAGCTGCCGCATTGTCCGCGTGGGGGCCTGCCTCCTGTGCTCGCTCTCTCCGTTTCTTTTTCTATCCATCATCACCATTCTCTCTCTCTCTCATGCTCTCTCTCTCTCTCTGCTATGCCCCACCTCACCCCTTCCCCCAGGCAGCTGCAGGTTCCTGGGGGCTCCTTAGCAAGTCAAGTGAGTGGCCCACTCATTCCCGTTTCTGCCTCCTAACTGTTAACCCCAGCTGGGCCTGTGAGCTGTCAGTTAACCATTCAGCTTCTCCGGGGCATCTGCTCGGCTCTGGCGCTCTGTGCTGCTCCACTGTTTTATTCAGTGGCCCATGCGCTCACACTGGGCTGTGCCGGCCTGAAAGGACCAGATCTACTTCCCTGGGCAAATAACTAGTTCATTTGTCTCTTCTGCCCTTTGTTTTGTGTGGTGAACACATGTCACCAGCTCAATTACCTTCACTATTAACAGCCCCTGGAGGAAGGGCCAGTCAGCCCCTACCAAGCCCCTACCAAGGCACAGCCATAAACTGTCCCATATGCTCTCTCTCTCTCTCTCTCTCTCTCTCTCTCTCTCTCTCTCTCTCTCTCACACACACCCACACACACACACACACACACACACACACACACACACACACACACACACACACACACACACACACACACACACCCTTGTTTTTGTGGTGTTGTGGTGACTAAGAGAGTCAATCGTGCATATCACCAGACTGCATCATGCCTCACTTCACCCAGCATGCATTCGGGGAGTGTCATCATGCAGCTATGCGCTCTTGCCTCTTAATCACCTTAAAATGTAAACAGTCGTCACGTCGCATAACACACACACACACACACGCACACGCACGTGCGCACGCGCGCGCACACACACAAGTAGGCTTAAATGTGAAAATACTATTGTGCTCGTTTGATCTGTCCTGTGCGGCTGAAAAGGACCATGGGCCCCTAACTATTCATCTCAGGCCCTCCGTTAAGAACTTACCTTCGTTACCTTCGATCCCGACCTCAACTTTGAACAGCACATCAAGAAAGTCATTCAATCCTCACTTTATCACTTATTTAAGAAACATCTCTAAAATCAAATAACTTCTATCACCCCTTGACCTGTCAGAAGTCATACATGCATTCATCTTCTCATGCTTAGACTACTGTAACTCTCTGTGTACCTGCGTCACAAAAAAATCTATTCATTGTCTTCAATTAGTAACTGGCTCCAGGAAATTCTACCACATCACCCCCGTTCTAGCGTCCCTACACTGGCACTCAGTATCCTTCAGAATCGACTTCAAACTCCTTCTCATATACAAGGCCAGGTCTGGTCTCGCTCAGCCGATTTGAGTGTTATCTTGTATTAAATAGACGAAATCAACCGTTATCAGGAC
>OOFJ01133460.1:0-12112 GCA_900323375.1 Benthosema glaciale | reverse complement strand
CTGACATTTTAGTCTAGTTTGTATTTGTTGACAAAATATATCAATATACTATATTTAGTCTTTAGTCAATTTTAGTCATCGTAGCTTAGTTTTCATTTAGTTTCCATTTAGTTTTAGTCAGTGAAAAAAGGTAGTCGACGAACATATTTCGTTTTAGTTTTAGTCGACGAGAACAACACTGCTCAGTCGGAAGAAGTTGCGAGTGTGCTCGGTTATAAAAAACACACAGCTGTCGGCACTACTCGGCTGAGAGCATCACTGGGCTCACGATGCGTCCGCGATACGACGCATTATGAGCTTGTACATCCGCCAAATTTGTTTGCGATACGACGCATTGTGAGCTTGTAGATCTGCCAAATGTGTTTGCGATACGACGCAATGTGAGCTTGTAGATCTGCCAAATGTGTTTGCGATACGACGCATTGTGAGCTTGTAGATCTGCCAAATGTGTATTTGCGATACGATGCATTGTGAGCTTGTAGATCTGCCAAATGTGTTTTTGCGATACGACGCATTGTGAGCTTGTAGATCTGCCAAATGTGTTTGCGATACGGCGCATTGTGAGCTTGTAGATCTGCCATTTAAAAAAAGAAATGTTTTTATACATTTTATAAACTCACAAGTTCAGAAACTTAACATTTTTATGGTTGATTAGTCACCTTTAAAAACAATATAAAATACAATAGCAATTGATATTATTAAAGGGGAGAAATAATCAGCCAAAGTTAAGTTTCAGAACGATTTTGTGACGAGTTTACATTTGAAAACTTGTGAAACGGGATATTCTGCATAATGAGTACTTTCTACTTTTGGTAGTACAAAGTACAGTACATTTTGATGCCAATACCAATTTGTACGTTTACTCAATTTTTGAATTCTCCAGACTTTTACTTACGTAACAAGAGTATGGCATTATAGATACTTCTACTTAAGCACACCACTTAAGCACATGGGTTTTATCACGTCGTGGTGGGGGGGGGTTCCCTTTCCACGTACTTTGTTTGAAGGCATGGTAGACGTTGAGCAGCGTCAGGTGGTCCCCGTCGATGTGGGCGAAGCGCATCTTGGACTCGTCGGCCGCCTTCTTAGCCTCCGTGGGCCGGACAAAGCACTGTGGGACTAAACAAGGTTGGTATGGGCCCCAACACAGCCGCCCATAGGGATGAGTTAAGACATTCCCACAGAGGAGGAACAAGGCCTCAGGTCACGCTGAGGCACAGAGTACACGACGCCACAAGGCACTGTGTGTGGCGCCAAGGGTGCATGTTGGAAGAGGACACGCCACAAGGCACTGTGTGGCGCCAAGGGTGCATGTTGGAAGAGGACACGCCACAAGGCACTGTGATGTGGCGCCAAGGGTGCATGTTGGAAGAGTTGGATGATGGAGGAGTAGGACGGGCCCCCAAGAGGAAGGAGACGAGTGTGACTGAACAGAACACACAAAGGGCTAAAACCCATAAGACCTCTGTCTGTGTTCACTGGGAAAGTTCACTAGTAGTCATGTGGCGCGTGTTCGTTCGATTCCCGTTCATTCATGGCGACCTTTGCTGCATGTCTCTCCCCCCTTCTCTCTCTCCCCCGCTTTCCTGTCATTCTTCACTTGTTATCTATCAATAAAGGCAAAAAGCCAAAAACAAATCTTATATAAAAAATGATATAAAAAAAGAAATGGCCTGGTTTTACTTGCAGCCAACAGTCAGACACCCTCCTCAAACCCTAACCTAACCTCACAGGAAGCTACGGGTGGGTTTTTAAGCCTGCGGCACGGATTCGTTGTAACCCGCCACGCATGTCTAGGAGCCACGGGTGATTTTTATCTTGCAGCTTTAGTCTGACTAATGGCTGTAGGACTGTTGGTACAGTATGTCTAACCAACCCCACTATTTAGACCCTCCGGGCCAGTAGAACACACCTTCCCCTTGCCCAGTGGCAGATTCCCCTCAAAAAAGGTATATTCAGTGATTTCACTTAATTCAAATATCACTTGTTTTTCATTATTGTTTTGGATAACCACATCACACTATAGAGTGTGCTGGCCATATAAGGAGTTCCTCCCCTGTCCCCAGTGAACCCTAGTTTCGGTTTGGGCTTTGGGTGGCAAAGCCTTCATCCAATCAGCATGAGAGGGGCCTTCCTCCAATCATGATCAAGTGGGGGCGGGCCTTGGTGCATGTGCTGTTGTCATGTTGCACCTCCCCCCCACTGTAGAGCGTTTGCATGTGCCCATTATTTTTTCAAAATCACCCAAATCACTGAATGCTCCTTTATTGCCTAGCCTACCCCTGACACCTGCGAGAGGCCCTTCGGTCTGCCGTCTATCCGCTGTGATGCAAGAGCACTGGCAAAAGTAGTACAGCAAAAATGCTACCTTAGTTTGCAACACTCTGATGATGAGTCATCATCGCAAGTATTAGTCCAGAGGATTTCATGGTAGATTATGCAATATTTTAAAGCCAAACACGCGTTTCATCGAGCTAAATCACGCCAAGGGGACTGAACACGTATAAGATCAGCCCATCTCTCCTGATCTAAAATGCTGTAGATTTACATCTATCAGTGGTAGCAAAACAACGTGGGTGGAGCGTGAACACTCTCCAGTGCAGCTTTAACAACAAAACTTTACTGCACTTTCATCAAGTCATGTTTTTAATATTAATAAAAAAAGAAGTGTGCATGCGTGCGTGTTTTACTTTTTACCCCTTGCAGAAAAAGATAATAATCAAGCAGTCTGTCTGAGAGCAATACATTGCAAAGTAAGTGAAATTCTATTAAAAGGTAGAGTAAGCAATATTTTTTGGTTAAAAGAAAAAAATACTTGTTAAAAAGGTAAAATCAATATATTCTGATAGTAATAATCATTGCTATAGAGTTGCTTGTTCAATAACAGGGGGTCTCTCTCCAGCTATTTAATAAAACAGAAAATAGATTTTCAGGAAGTAAAGGTGACAAAACTTCAGCCAGTCAGGAGAGAGTAGCCATTTATTAGCTTATTTTTTTTTATAGTGTTTCAGTTCCAATTTTGTCTGTCAATTTCATTGTGTCATCACTTACAATTCCACTTGTTTAATCTGTATCCTGACTGTGTTCTCCATCCTGATTGGATAAAATTGGTTATCCCAGTTTCAGAAAATGCATTTTCTGTACCCATTCCGGGCAGGAACCGCGTGTTTTTAACCATTCTGGATGGGAAGCCCCATTTGGGATTCTGTACAGTATTCAAAAATTATGCTACTATATAAATATTTGAAGTTTTTCCCCAGAAAACTTATGTCAGGATTTAGAAGGCGTTTTTAGAATCATCCTCAGTCCAAAATGGGTGAATGCAAAGCTGGAGAGACCTGGAGACTCCTGTTACTGAACAAACACTATACAGCAGGGAGTACCATCACAATATAGAGCTTTTTGACACTTATTTATTAACCAAAGAAAATCACTTACACTACCGTACCTTTAATGTAAAAAACAACAACAACTGGTTCTTGCCTCTAAGCCTATAAATGGGATATGGCATGGCAAAACTGTGGAGTAGACCCCATCCTTCCTGTCCCGCCGCAACTTGCTCCGACCATCCCCACGTCAACACATCTTTGATTATGGCTTTAACGGTTATTTATCGAGCCTCGTGTGCTCGTGGCTACGACATGCTCCACTGTGCGGTCTGCTGCTGACGCGGTAATGAACTCAGCAGAAAAAACCCTCGCTTCCTGACACACCTGTTCTGAGAGCACGTCCATGTCCAAAACAGCTAGTTAAGTCCATTTTCCCTCCGTTTTCCCAGAGCTCGCCTCGCTAACTCCACTTCACGTGTGTGTCAGATTCATCTCAACGAGCAGCATTCTGCTTTGGCAAGGCTAAAGTGCAATTACTGCTGCGGCACATTGGTGCTGTTCGCACTATGCCTATTAATTTGCTGTGGACACACTTTTTGTCCCTGCCTGACAAATATTAACCGACACCCTCCAGGTTCACGCTCTCCTCTTGCTATAGGGCTGCATCAAGTTGAGCTCAGTAAAGTTCCTATTAGCCTCTGACCAGGCTGAAATTTAATTTCTGTGGTGTGACTTGCTTAAAAAGGCTGAGGCCTATTTAAAAATGTGGACTCTTCAATATGGGCCAACAGCAAGTTAACATTTCATAGGATCTTAAGAAACCGATCATAAATCAATGCTATTGAACACCCTTTAGGTCTGTGTGTTGGTTTAAAAAACAGGCAAACCAGCTAACTCCACGGTTTAGTCCTCCGATATGAAAGTTATCTGAGCAGCACGGCTATATACACTACCCGTTTAAGACAATAGCAGTCAACCTCAGACACAGCAACAGCATGACATAGCATCCATAGTGGGCACAAGGATATCTACGGAAAAGGCCCCTTCAGAAACATTGGGTCATTTCGCAAAGGGAAAGGTTTATGAGCAGCACAGCATTCGGACATTTCAGTGAAGCTCAACACCTGCCACAGTGGGCCTGTCCCGAGCATTACCTGACAACATGGCGGTGATGGAGAGAATCTCGTTGGAGCAGTTGAACTCGCAGCTGGCGATGACCATCTTGGCCAGCTGGGGGTCCAGGGGAAACTCTGCCATCATGGAGCCCAGCTCTGTCAGGTCACCGTCGTCGTTGAGGGCTGCCAAATAGTTGAGCAGCTCCAGTGCTCGCATCAGGGTCTCTGGGGCTGAGGTTTGGGAAGGAAGGAAAGAAAGAGGCAAATATATCTATAAATTATGCAAAACTCTATGTCTGTGTTTCTTTTGCATGGGTTGAGAACGGTTCGACAAACAACTTCACACTTGGCAGGTGTATTGGCGATGACTGAAGCAAATGCAGTGTCTAGAGTGAAGTTGAATGGATGAGCAGTAGGGATGATATATCGGTATCAGACTCCGATATGCTGTAATTAATATATCGGATCGGAATTGAAAAAAAAAATCTGTATCGTTGCATCCCTACTTGTATTTTGCACTCAGTTGCATTGCAGTGACTTACTTGCACTTGTTGTGCAAGTTGTCTTTTGAGATTTGCATGCACTTGTTCTAATTGAAGCCCATGTTACAATTTAATAAATGGTATGTTTTTTTAAAATTTATTTATATATATCGGATATCGGGAATGTATCGGGAAATTTCAAAATTAATATATCGGATCGGAATAAAAAAAATAAATCTGTATTGTTGCATCCCTAATGCACAGTTTTCCTACTAGCTTGCTCCGAATGGGCAGGTGTATCTCACAAATGAACCGCTCATCCGATCGACATCACACTTGGAATCAAGGAAGTGCAGTGTCGGGTGTGAAGACAATCGGATGAGGTGCCAACGGGCACTGCACAAAAAACGCATTAAAGAAATAGTGCAAAAGCACCAGCACATAACTCTCATTGGGAGGCGTGAGTCTGTTTTGGGACAGGTCAAGAACACACAAACCTGAGGTGAATCAAAGTAGGGAGGCTCTCGTGTGTGTGTGTGTGTGTGTGTGTGCGCCGAGTGACTTAGTAGTCATGGTGGTGTGGCTCATTTTTCATCCCCCGCTCTGCCGATTCAAAACAACTCTAATGCAATTACAGGGGAACCCTCTACTTAATGCGCAACACAAAAGGCTCCCATCGTTTGGTTAAAAGATTTTTCCTCTAGATGCAATTATTGACCTTTGGCTCTGCTGAGCTGAAGCCTAATGACCAGTTGCATGTTAACTGAAAATTAGCTCCCAGCTTCGGCAAAAAGGTATTTGTTTTGCCTTCATTCCTCTCATGTAGGCGCAGGGGAGGCTCCAACGCCAAAATAAATAAAAATAAATCCATTTTCACACAGCAAGGAGATATTTTCTTATGATGAAAAAATATCGATCTGGGACACCTAGAGGTACTTTTTATACAAAGTGAGTACTATAGCCAAGCGGCATTACTTACTACACTAAGGCCGATGTGCAGGTGAGTATCTGAGTTCCATGCACTGTTAGCATGATGAAGCAGTGGGGAAATGCAATCTATACACAACACACCTCATCAGAACGAAAATATTGACTGCCTCAATGCAGCAGAATCCGATATATTAACCAAGGGCCAGATCAATGGGATGAAAGGCTAAAGGTGCATTAAACCACATTGGCTCTGAAATGTACTTCTCTGGAAATGTCACATGGCAAATGAATCCCAACCAGCCGAGTACTCCGGTAAATGGTACCGATTTATTTTGGTTCGTACATTTGGTTAGCTAGTTGCTCGCACTGTACTATATCGAGCGAGAGGCTGAGGTATACCAAGGACAATGGGCCAGCGTTTGAAACATTCCAACGTAAGAGGGAATCAAGGTTCTTCATTAACATCAATGGATCGGCTCAATTGAAAAAGACCAGAAGCCAATGACATTCATGGCGGGTTATCTTTGATCATCGATAAGAAGGGGCCCCTCTTAATCAGAGGACAAAGTGTCTTGACACAATACAGACACATTCAGCTGATTTAAGACCATTGGGATTCCATAATCTGATAACAAACCAGCAGCATCTTACAAGAGGAAGCAAGCCAATTGTGGCAGGGAAAAAGGAACTCCACTCCTACCTAAGCCAATGCATGTTGACGTTCTAATTAATTGAGGCCAGTGTCTACTGTGTGTTAGTGTGGTAGGTAGGCCCCAAAACATCAATATACCCGGCATGTGAACAGGCCATTTGGCATCTTTAAACACTCCAAAAATAAAACAATCCAATCCTAACACCCATTTCTCCCCTCCAGAACTGCACCTCCTAAGCAGCATTGTCCATTCACTCAAAGGGTGGTTCCTTTCACGGCGTGCCAAATTGATCGACTCTTAACTAGATGCCCCTGAAGGAGGACGTGCGGAATCTCGTAGCCTTTTCATTCCTTTATGTCCAATCAGCGCCAGCTTCCAGCCGAGTAACTATTTAGTAGCTGGGGAAGTATCTCTGGATGACTTACAGTGCCTCTGGGAGACGGAGACGTTTCTCCATGTGAGCAAATTAAGCTGTAATCATCCACCTTTTTTTCCTTTAATCACCATGACCCGTTAAGCAAAACAGGTATTGGCCATACAAGCGCGGGGTGGAGGTGTAGTGGTGGCGATGTGGGAGGGGGCGGTGTCTGTGGGGAACGGTCAGTCACGTTTCACTGGAGGAATATAAAGGGAAGGCAATAGCCGAGGTGATAGCGCTGCTATTGATGTAACCAATTTCATTCTCAAAATGGCGTTTGCCACAGCGGATGGGGAGAGATGGGTTTAATCTCAGAGGTGAGATGAAAACTATATTACGGACAGAAAGGAGTGGAGGGGGAGGTTAAGACTGGAAAAAGGAAGGAATGAAGGGAGGCAAGGTGGTGGTGGTGGTGGTGGTGGGGGGACGTGGCGTCTCCTTGGAGAAAGAGTAGCAAAAACCCATGGCGTGCTAGACAGTACTACAGCTGTGCGTGTGACTTTGGAACGAGACAGAACACCTCCGTTTCTTGGCGCGGCTCCAGCGACCGGTGCAGATGAACAGGGAATAAGGGAGTGAATGTGACAAGACGACAGCCCAAACATACATCGACCGACCGACCGGGCCAGAAGTGACTCCCTCCCTACAACTTACTGACTTTCATCCCGCTGTGAAAAAAGCAGCAATAGAACTGGAGCGGGACACGTATATATGCGTGCGGCGGTTGGCGAAATAAAATAAAAAAACGCACACAACACTGTGCTGCGCTGTCTTCATCTTTCACTGCCATTATCGTCAAGTCCCTTAACATTTGGTATGCAGTGTTTGCTATATGCCAACATCATTTTATCTTTGCTCATGCATTTTTCTCAAGCTCCCTAGTGACACAGCCCGACCCACATTTGATATTATTCATCAAACAACTACAGTTGAATGAGAGATTTGTAGACTTCATAGCGGCGCCTTGTAATGGCATACTGCATTTTTATTCATAAAGGAGACACCATTATCCATTCCAAACCGCAAGGCTGCAATGTTAGTTGGTGTTTTCTTTGCTTAATTCGAATTAACGGTATCCCTCCTGGGAGCCAGTTCAATCAAAGAAGTGGTGGTTTATTATCAGGGGAGACTACTCCCCTCGGATGTGTTACAGACTGAAAAAATAAATTGCATCTGTAGTTTTAAGCTGAGCTCTATAACTGAGCATATGGGGTTAACGTATTTTACATCAAAATCCCTGCAGGTCAAGGAAACTATGATCTTTTGTTGCAAGCTATCTGTAGAACTGGCCAGTTGTGAGTAACTATACCCTAGAGCAGCGATTCCTAAACTTTTTTGCCCATGACCCAAAAGGGAAATTAGACGTTTTCACCTCTTCAGTCAGTTTCAGCCTTTGTACCATCTTTTGTTGTTTTGGCAGATTTTTTTTTTTTTTATGTTTTTCATCCCACAATTTTGTAACCCCTTTTTCACCCATGTGTCAATTGTCTAATGTGATCCTGGGCTCTACACACCCTCCACCAACCTGGGGAGAGCAACGGACTTGAACTCATGCTTCCTTCATGCATGAGTGTCCAGGTTGCTCCTTTACACCTGACAGGGGGGAGTTTCCTAGCCTGGCATGGACCAGACTAATATCACTGCGTAGATATTAGTCTGGAACTTCTGTGTTGAGATTTTATTTCCGAGGGGCAGTTCCAAACAGCAAAAAAAGTCTCACTTTGAATCGTGGGCTCTGATTGGTCCATCACAATTTTGGGCTCAGGGAAATATAATGCCAGACCTAATCTGCCCAGAGATTTTTTTTCCTGTGGCAGTTTAGGCTGGTTTCCAGGCTAGGAGTTTCCCTGGTGATGACGTGGAGGAGGAGACACGCCGCCAGCACCCACAGCGTCCCTAGCGGGAATCGAACCCAGGGCCTTCTAGCTGTGAGGCGACAGCACTACCACTGTGCCACCGTGCCCCATTGTTTTGGCAGAAATAGGTTAAAACGTACCGATATAAATTTCATAGAAGTATAGCCGAGCTCCCGGACACCGTCTCTACAGCACTGATGTAAAAAAGAAAATTCAACTCTTGAAAAACCTGCAACATTCTAGTTCTGCTCGAGAACTGGATGACACTTAAGATTGACAACAACTTCAACAAGTGAGTGAATGTCCTGACCAGATGCCTCCAAACATGTGGATTTATCCATCTGATCTCAAAATGTAGTCTGTGATGCACGACTACTGGGTGAACGTCTGAGTCTAGTCTCTCGATGTAGTGAAAACAAGTTTTGGCCTGCCCTGGATATGAGCTCGGCAAAGTGTACTCCTGGCTTAATAATGTAGGCACTTCTTTTTCTTCTGACTGTCAGGAGAGTAAAGTATAGTACTGTTCTATATATTGATTTTTTTCTCTGGCAACAATTCATACAGATTCATACAGTTTTACTGAGAAGTGAACGGAGTGAACATCACTGTGTACTACTGGTCAAATCCCGGTGAAAACACAACATTTAGCCCGGCTAGCTGTGGTCCAGTAAAGGATGGATAGTACCGACCACGACCAGTCACTTCTTTAAGATCCAAAACACAGAGCTGAAATCCGTCATCATCGTTTCTCGCATCAACAAGAGTTAGAGCGGCTGTGGCTCAGGAGGTAGAGCTGGTCGTCCAATGATCCATGGGTCGGCGGTTCGAATCCCGGCTCCTCCCGTCTACATGTCATGTAAGTGTCCTTGGGCAAAGACACTGAACCCCAAATTGCCTCCAAAGAGTTGGTCGGTGTGAGCTTGCCACCATTGGTGTGTGTGTGAATGTGGGAAGTGAGGACGCTGGCGTCGTCTGTTCGCCGCTTCACCTCCCAATGTATGAATGAATGAACCATTGTAAAGCGCTTTGAGCACTTGGAAAAGCGATATAAAATGCAATTCAATTATTATTATTATTATTAAGGAAAGCCAACCTGGAGGGTCCATGAAGTCAAAGTGCACCAAGTCATCAATGCCCAATTTCTTCAACTGCAGCACCACGGAGCCCAGGTTGGACCTCAGGATCTCTGGGTACGTGTTGTCCTGCACCAGGCGTGGAGAAAAGAGGAGGGGGAGGGGGGACAACCCAGGGAGGGAACAAATCAAAATGAATTAGTCAGAGATCCCATTATCTCCTCACGTGTCACTCAAGTTAACGCGAACACAGACAGGGGAAGTCTAGGGCATTTGAAGGGCTATTTAACACATTCTGGGCGGGAACCCCTGTTGTGGTGTTTCAACCATTATTTTATGCTGTAGCTATTGAAAAATAAAATAGCAGATCTACAAGCAAAGAGAAATCGTGAAAACGTAGCGCAAATCTTTTGAATATATTCTTTCAGAGTGAACGTTTTTTTAACTCAAATCTTTGCTTCTGGGGTGTCTCTGGAACATCATATTTTCAGATGGGGGTCGGCGGCCAATTACATATATTTTATAGTGGTCCTTGACATGAAAATGTTTGACAACGACTGACATAGAAACATAGGTTTTTCAAGAAAACCGTAGCATGTAGAAGGCCTTTGTAGAATCGTCCTCAGCAGGTCGAAATGGGTTAACTCGTTCAAAAAAAAAAGATCCCCGTTGCCATTCAGCGTGACATGAAAAAATTAGCCTGTTAAAAAGCGGAGGACCGGGCTGCCACAGGTTCATTTGTCACCGGGTGTCTAGTGTTGCCGTGCAGGTTATGAGAAAAAGGGCCGCCGTGTGGCTGGCTGGCTGGGCAGCCGGGGGAGCCGAGCACTCAGGAACACACAGTCATTCAGCTGAATTACAGCTGGCGGAGAGATATTGTATAACATAAATGGCCATGCACGCTTTTTATGGCAGCTCTATGGGCCTATGAATTGCTTGTGTCACTTAAAACGACTCAAGCCCTGATTTTCTTCCTCGTACTTTGGTGTTCTTTTTTTTATATACAAAAATAGCCAATCTACATACAAGCTCATAATGTGTTTCATTTGCATTTATTGTATTTTAATTTTATTTTTTACGTTTCCCAACTATAATGGCACGGCCCAAAAATGGGAAGTAAGAAATGTGAATATGCGTATTCACGCGTTATTACTTGTTACTGTGATCAGTTGTTGGGGGCGGGTTGAGATGGGTGGGAAACCCGACCCATTGATTGGCTGGATTAGATGGTGATGGAATGGTAATTAAGATATCTTTCGGTGTTGGGTGGGTAACGCGAGTACAGTATGTACGTGTGTGTGCGCGCGCACAGGTATATGGGTAGGGATGGTAGAACCCTTGGCCAATAAAGCCAGATCTATTACAGGGGCATGATGATGATGACGAAAGAGACTTGAGTTGGAAGACCCTTTATAAACAATGTCTAAGATGCACAATATCATCATTACAAGAACTTTAGGGAACCTAAACATAAGTGCCGGGAGTACTTGCGTACTTGCAAGTACTTGCGCTCTGGTCTCTCGACAGAGTGAGGTCTAGTTTGGAATATTATCCTTTTAAACAGTTAAACTCTATACTTGGTTGACCAGAGTCTATACTAAGCCTAAGCCCCCTTCTTATTTTCTTCCTCTACACCAAATATCTTTTAAAAAAAAAACTAGCCAACATGAAGATATTCCATTTTGGGGTGAATATTCGCCCCCAGTGTATGGACGCCTATAGGTTCCATGCTTGTAGATCAGCTATTTCCGGGCGCAACCCTGCACTCTTTAGCTAGTGGAGATGTAGTGCACGACATGGATTTCTAAACACATTTGTTCAACACAAAATACTGTGTTCAAGTTCAGAAGACATGGGAAAATGTGCGCATTAGCATTTCTTTGACCATATAGTAAATGCTGCATTTGTGGTCTGGAAAGGGCAGCTGTTTTTACAGACAGGTAAAAGGGCAGGGGCTGAAGCCCCCTTTGTTGTCTGTGTGTGCACGTCCCTGGTGCCGTCAACCTCACCTGCATTTCAGTCTTGTATGCCTTCTCCGTGTAAAGGCGGAAGCACTTGCCCGGGCGCGTTCTTCCAGCGCGTCCTGCCCTCTGCTGGGCCGAAGCTTTGCTAATGGCCGTCACCAGCAGTGACTCCACTCTTATGCGCGGGTTATAAACCTGGCGGAGGGAAATAGGCAAATATTGAAAGTCAACTAATTGGACAGAGAGCCTGTCAGGGGTACGTTCATGCCATTTGAATACACCACCACGTACG
>OOFJ01133458.1:9039-28742 GCA_900323375.1 Benthosema glaciale | reverse complement strand
ATGTCATGTGGTCTACCTGCGCAGCCTTTGTGATCTACTGGTAGATCACAAAGGCACCCCTGCTGTAGAGGCCCCACGGGCACCGTTTTATAGAAATACAGAGAGACATACAGAAATCGGACATAATTCTGACATTGCGCGCATAAAAGGGACACAGACATCATATCTGCATTTCCAACTTGCATCATTCCAAGTAGGCCAGTGCCCATTAGATGCCCCACGGGCACCTCTCTAGTATTTTAAAAACCTATAACTTAGCCTTACAGTTTATCATCGGAAGTAAGTATAGAACTAGTATAGAGCACCGCAGTCCCTTTCAGAACGATGAGGGACCCAGAGAATAATTCCCCATTAATTTTCCCCATAGACGTTTCAAAAAGTATTTATTTACAGACGTTTATGCCGTGGACAAAGCCATCTCGAGTTGTGACAAATCATGACAACAAACATATAATGTTAAAATTACAATTTCTAATTATTTGTTCAGCCCCAAAAAAAAGGTCACAACTCAAGTTGACTTTGTATGAGGCTTAAAATGTCTTTAAAATAAATACTTTTTGAAATGTCTATGGGGGAAATTAATGCGGAATTATTTCCTGGGCGGCTGGGCCTGTCGTCTTTATGAAAGTGATTGCAACACATGGTGAATCACATCTTGATGATGTCATCAAGATGTGATTCACCATGTTAATGATTTTTTTCAGACCTCCATTTCTAGGAAACACAAAATGGGGGGACTTTTTTTACATTTCCACACAACAACTCTAAGTTATGTTAATTGAATTGGCCCAGTTTTGCGTCTTTTGCTAGTAATCAATTAATCATTTGGCACCAGCTGTGTGTAAAATTCCATAGGATTATTATTTTAATGGCTTTCATGTACTCTTTAGGCTACATATAAATATGTTGCGTTCACACGGGGCAGATTAAACGATGCAGTCTATCATTCATTGTCAAAGGAAGCCAGCGACATGACGTTCATTGCTAGTGGATGATCAACAGAAAACACGGTTTGTTGGTCGTGTCTGTACACGGCCAAATTGTCACCAAATGGAAGCATAGGATTAGGAGACGATAAATTATACACAACTATCAGAGCTTGTACACACTCTGTTCTCCGCTGTAATTCCGCTGAGTTCTCGTCTGAACACCAGGGCTGGACTAGATAAAAAAAATCATCCCCGACATTTGGCCTCAAAACATATTAAAGCAAGCGGGGCGACCCATTCATTGGGCTTTCAATGTGATCTATCCATGCCGATGTTTTATGTTTATAACTCAATGTGCCGGCGGAAGTGTCATCCTTTTTCAAGAAAGAGGGGGTCGAGCAGAGGAGGAAAAGCCTTCTTGTTCTCTGCTGCCAAAGGACACCAGGGGTACTTTTGCTCTGCTTGCGTCAAGGACCACTTCTTGCGCTCCTTGCGCTGAGTTAGATTGGGGTTCGTACCCAGACCGACTGATGACACAAGGGGAGAAATTTCTCTCACCCTCCATTGCATTCGACTCTTTAAAGCACTTGAGCAGAGGGATTTGCGAGCAGCGGAAATAACGAGGCATCCGAATATGGTACATACATAATTCAGTATTAATCAACAGCGGAGAAGTTCGCTTCCGTCTTTACAATTCTGGCTCTTCTGATCGAAAGTCGAAACAGACATTTCTCCATTAAAAGCAATGCGCATGTGAGCGTGTTTGTGTGTGTGTGATTTCTGAGGCCTGTGCAAATGCTTCCATTTTTACCTCTGAGCTAATAGAGTACACACATACATTACTTACTTTCAGGCAGGCTTCAAACTTGGCGTGTATATCGCTGAGGATCCAACTGTCTGTTGTGCCCAGTGGGAATTCAGTTGGAATAGTGGTTGTCCATACATAAACGTTTTTAGCTTCAGAAATCACTATTTCTGAGTTTCTCGCTCTGCATGTTCCAGCTGCAATGATAAATGACCTGTTCTGGCTTCTGTGGTAGCTGTTGAGGGAATTTTCAATGAAGGCACCTGTTGTGTGTGTGTGTGTGTGTGTGTGTGTGTGTGTGTGTGTGAAAGGGCAACTCTGGCCATTCTTTAGACCTAAATTCACTTGCCTCTATATTTTAGATCGCTTAATTTGGACTATCCGCTATTGCACAAAATAATTATTATATTAGTATGGCATCTGCAAAGAATACAAGGTAGCTTACTTATTCTTAGTACTATTAACAAGGTAGCTTGAAGCTGAATGAATCTTGTTCTGCTACATGGACTTTTCTACTGTGAAGTTTTGTCTTATGCAGACTACCTCCCTAGTATGTGGACCTGCCGATGGTGTTGCCACTTTTGCATCTTATGTCTAACCTCATATCTGCTGCTTTTTTATGCTGTGTGTATGTACTGTAGATGTCTTTAAAGGACAACTTTGTTTTTTTTTTCAACCAAGGTTCATATTTTAGGTTGTTATTAGAGAAAGTAAAAGGTCAGTGTTATTTTTTTTCTTCACTTGCTGCTTTCCTTCGTTTTAGCGATTTTAGCTGTTTTTGACAGGGTGGGCGGGGGCATTCGAACATGGGGCTAAATATGTATTTTAAGTAAGTTAAAATACATTTAATTCAGGAACATGGCCAGGGCTCATACTGTAGTGTACTCTGTGCCACTTTAGTCTGTGCTGTACTCTACTGGCCACTGTAGGTATTTTACACGCGCAGGGGGCAAGCTCGGTTCCGACGTGCCAGGCCGCGTCCGAAACGGTCGAGAAATGACAGAGTTGTAGTGTTTCAGATTTTCGTGCTGGTACGCTCATACGCTCATACGGACGGACGGACGGACACACATTGCTACGTAATGGAGTGGTTAGGCACCGCTCAAAAATAGCACTCACCTTTTACTTTGTCTAATAACACCCTAAAATATGAACCTTGGTTGAAAAAAAACAAAGTTGTGCTTTAATTCCTATTTCATTTTCTGTTCTCCTGTTCTCCTTGCTCTCCTTCTCTCTGCCATCCCCGCTTTTTCTATTTTGATGATTAAGGTTTTACAAAACCAAACTTCTCTCACTTTATCAAAATTCCACTGCAAAAAAAATATATATATAAATAAATAAGCAAGCACCACGGTCCGCAGGGATAATTCAAGGTAACAGTCAAGGGTATACTGAGCACACATTTCAGCTAAGACAGTCTATGAATGGAATTATACTGCATGAGTAGTGGCAAGTAAGGTGATGAGGCTAAGCTGTGGTAACACTTCCAATGATATCAGAATTGAATGACCAGGAATTTGTACCATTAGGCGTAATGTACTGTCTGTAATAGTACCAAGTCCAGCAGCAGGAAGTAAGGAATGGTAAGAGAAGAACCGTGTTCACATAAACACATACTTTTTATGGCCATTATAAGCTGATCTTAGGCTATTGATTAATGCAGCACATCCCAGTGTTATGTTTATGCATATGCTAAGCATGATATAAACAACCTACTGTACATCTGGGGAAATAACAAGGCATCCATGATCCAACTATTGTACATAAATAATTCAGTGTTAATCAACAGACATGTAGAAGAGTGTGTTAAACAAAGAGGGGGAGGCTGACGTTGAGTGTGGGGGAACAGGGGATGATTAGACACAGAACCAACGTGAGCAATTTTTTTGCTGCTGTGTGGACTGGTCTGAGTGGAGCACGAAGCGCCCTGTGCGCAAATCAAGGTTAGCAGGGGAGTGGTGAGGGGCAGAGCGGGGTCGATCAACATGAGCGGAGGGGGAGTGGTGGGGAACGGAGCGGGGTGGATCAGCCCCACTGGAGCGAGCAAGGAGCGGCCGCACCACTCTCACACACTAGTGTTATTAACTGCGTTAAGGATGTTTATGTCAGTCCTTCCACCACTATTCCAAAACAAGATTACATGAAAACTCTTGGCTGGATTACCAATTTTCAATGCCACAGAGAAGAGGCGAATACTTCTTAACTGTCAGGGGTTTTTATCATGTAATGACCATGCAATGAACTACTTAATGTTCACCAAAACCAGTCCAGAACTCCCACGATGGGACTTGGACAATCAGTTAATACCTTTGCAATGACTATATTAATGGCAAGTATTTCCTACAGCAAGTATTTCCTACAGCTTTAAAAGGAACCCTGGCTACTGAGACAGGGTTCTACGTGCCCTCTACAACTAAAATAAAAACACCTTAAATATTTTATATTATTTCTTTCATAAATAGAGAATCTTTCACTCAATAGGAGCTGCTCCAGTCGCAGCTCCTATATCCAGATGTCATATGATCCATGTGTGTCCAGCCCTATGGAATATATGGAATGCATGTGCTAATAAAAAGTACCGGTAATTAAAATGTTGCTTTGATGCTCATTTTAACCTTAGGAAGTATTAAGTTGTTTTTTATTAGCATATGCATTCTATACATTCCATACAGCTGGACACACATGGATCATATGACATCATCAACTTGCATCATCAACTTGCGACTGGAGCAGTTCCTATTTTATGAAAGTTTTTTTATTGTTATTTTAGTTGTAGAGGGCAAGTATAATGTTTTAATGCACATTTGTCTTATTAGCCAGGGTTCCTTTTAAGTCCAAAAATCTGAACTAACCCTTTAATTCAAGGTTATTTTCAAGCAAGTACTACTGTCTCTTTGAATTACATCAGGGTTCACTAATCACATAAAAGAGAAGTTAAAATGGCAGATCAGTGAGATTTTGAATGGAAACACAAATAGTAGATGGTAATGTGTATGGTATTGTAAACAACTGCTAATAATATGGTAAATGTCTGTTATCATAGCTACAATGAACCTGTCTCTAAGGACAGGTTGGCTTCACTACAGTATTCAGTATAAGTTGCACAACCCTTATGAAGAGTAAAAGGTAAGTAAAAGGTTTCAACAGAGAGAGACACTGCTGCAAGCATAAATTGGGCCTGGCCTTGTATTGACTTTTCTTTTCTCTCCGGCTCATTATTTGAGTGGTTTTGACAGTTTGTTGTTGGATCTACGGTACCAGTTTTTATGATGAAACACTCTGTCTTTCCATTTTAATAGAGTCTCTGTGACCGCAGCCTTCTGTTCAGTCATTGTGCAATCAGTGTCCCATTAGTTGCTACTGTATCCAGCAGCTTGCTTTCTTCAGATCAGGAGTAGAGAGTGCTCACCTCATGGCTATTATGAATTAACCCAGTGCATATGACATTATTTATATGAACAAGCAGTACAAATTTATATTATTTTTTGGCTATATATATATATTGCACTTGGCAGTGAACACAGTCAAAGCTCATTAACTGCACTATTGTTAGCACATAAGATTGAATGTTAAACAGGGGCGAAGTACCCGTTTCTTATACGCAGCATCGCTGGCAGCCACCCAAGCTCTGGTGTTCACCATCTTTCGTGGGTGGCTCTGAGGTGATACTGCCTTCACTCTTTAGGACAATTCAGGGTTTTCTTATGCTACGGTAGGTAGCAGTCTCAAACAATCCTGTGGTCCACTAAGTGATCGACCGGCTGCTCTTTCCAACAATGACGTTAGTCAGGCTGGCAGCCCACTGAGCCCAGGTAGCTCATGTGACCTTGTCTGTTCGCCAACTAACCAAGAAAGGACTTTTCTAATTTGACCATGACATAATTACGTCTCTCCTTAATTACATTGTGATGTTAGGGCTGTTTATTGGTGTCTGAAGCAAGTAGTAAGCAGTTTTGTTTTATGTAAAGACTTAACATCATCTTGACCTTTTCTTTAGACATGGTGTAGAGTTTATACAAATGCATAAAAACATCCAAAGTGTCACCATGTCATTAGCTAAAGCTCATCTGAGATGAGTGCTAGCAAACCCCAGGTGATTAATAGTGTTTTCAAATTGCATGCAAGCTTAGGCCCATTGATTAAATCAGTGTTGCAGTAGGCTTGTTTCAGTGAAAAATGTCCCCCTGGCTTCCTCACGATGAGTGAATCATGCAATAATGAATCGCATGGTCTGGCACTCTACGGCATTGTTTTCATCACAGTGTGAAACATCCGCTTTTCACTGAAACCCCTCACATGCCTCCTGCAGGGGCGCAGAGGTTGGTCCGACGTGCAACAGTCCGACACGTCTGACACATGCGTGGCTGGTTAAAGGCCATTCATAGTTAGATTTTTCGGTGGTTTAGGGGATCACCACTTCACCAAAAACTACAACATGACGTCACATCACCTCAAACCACCGCTCTTTCTAGCCCTGCTCTCTGTTTTTACTCACCACCGTTCGGTGGTCACCACAATGGGAGTGAATGCGATGCCAACCAAAACACCGTTAAAACCACCTTTCAGTGGTGAGAACCACCGAAAATTAATGAGCCTTAAGACTCAACCGTGGCTCCCGACATGCGTTGCTGGTTAAAACTCACCCGTGGCTTTCCTGTTAGGGTATGGTTTGTGGTAGGGTGTCGCACTAATGCCGACTGTCGGACTAGTAGGAACAAACGCATGCTACACCACCTTCTGCATTCTTCACTCTGTAAAGAAATTGGAAATTTCATGAAAAATTTGGCAGTTGTTAACTTCTGTGTGCTGGATTAATTATTGGTCTCAAGAATCTCGAGCTGGTTACAGAAGTCTGAAGAAGAATGTTGGAATGTTTTCTCTTGTCTCTTTCAGAATCCACCTCTGGTATTGCTTCTTCACAGTCTGTCAAATAATGAGGGCGACTGGAGTATTCTTCCTCTGCTGCCTTAGTAAGTGCTCCAAAACTCAGGTGTGAATGAGTTCATATTTCATTCATTCATTCATATTCACTACAACATGGACAGAATAACAGAAACACCCACAGATAGTCTTCCAGCAATGTAGGGTGTGGGTGTGGGCTTTCTTTTATCATTGAAGGGTGCATTTTAAGTCCATTGACCAATACTAAGTCACTAGAATTAAAACTAAAGAAAACATTGCATGGATGCACCCGGGACGTATCCTCAGTCTCTCGAACATCATACCCCAACCACACACTCAGGTCCCAGTAGCTATACCTCGATCAGTCCCATTAGGGCAAGACCATGGCCACACAATACGTTGCTCCGGAACTACTCTACCGGGACTGGGAGCAGAAATCTGGCGCATGGAGGGACTAGGCTCTGTGGGTTGACTCCTGTCCGGGCCCCTCCTACGTCTCACCAGGTCCACTCCTGCTCTCACCAGGCCCAGGACCTGTGCGTTGCACCAGACTCCCAGCACCAGGCACTTCATTCAGGAGTGGTGGATTATACAGTAATTGCCCTCCTAAAGGCCTCACAGAGGGTTTTCTGGGCTTCCTCCTCACGGAAGACACAGGCTGGGGAGCCAACCCATACTGCTCCTGGGTGTCTACATTCCCGCCTGTCACCCGTCTCTCCGGTGGTCACCAGACTATACCTGCTTGTCACATAGTAGTCTATTCCCATGAGTAACTATAAATAGAATAACTAGAACTAAAGAAAGCATCGCATGGATGCACCTGGGACATCCATATCCTCAGTGATGTATCCCCAGAATAGATCATTACTAACAATGTAAATCCTTCTTCCCATGCATGATGCATGACTGTCCTGTTGTGAGAGTGAGCCTATTGGTTAAGATGACCCAGTTTGTCAGCCATTAGTCCAAGCACATACATTATGTTGATTATAGGCCAAGGCCTTATAAATAAACATGTCCATATCCAATTGATTTGATTCCAAAGTGGCGTCTTGAACTGTTTTCCATCACACACACACACACAGGTGATTAAACACACCCCCTGAGCCTATACATACATAGGCTTTGAACTACTGTAATGGATAATTTATTTATTGTTAATCTAACATTTATATATGTTATTTGATATACATATATATTGCAAAAGAGACTGCAGAACACAGTCACACACAGTGATGTACATTGGATATTGTTTTTCATATTTGACACTTATTTTGATCTCCACCAGTACAAAATAAAAGCGAAACCCAAACAATCGTGTTTTCGCTCATGTCTGTGTGTGTTTGTCTGACCGCAGCTAGTCTCGCAAACTACTACAACTGGTCAGCATCACATTTCTCCCTCTAACATTTTTCCTATATTTTAGTTTATTGACATAATGCCTAATGCCTCCTAGCCTACTGCCTACCGAAACGTTTACTCCTGAAATGATCGATTATTTAAATAGAGAAATCCGTAATTTAACATGCCTCTTAGTCTTAATAGGTGACAAGCACAGTCCTTGGTCTGGCAGCGTGGGGTGAGTGGGGCGTAGTGAAGGGTCCATTTCAAACTCAATTTTAACCTGTTGGACTCATTGAAAACACACTACCTTAGTTCTGGTGACTGATATTGTCCTTTAATGTGTGAGGTGGCCTTGGTCTTTCTCTTCATTGTTTTCATTTATTTTTTGATGTTGGGGCCAAGGCTATTAACAAGAGCTTTGGGGAGGATGAAATGACACCCGCGGTTTTGAAGTCTGTGTCAATAGTCAATGAAATGTTGGATTGTAGAGCTACCGGTAGAGCTACCGGAGCTGTGGCACACAATGATCATCGTTCCAATAGCAAAGTCAGACGACCTCACCAAAACGGCAAAACCCTGGCATCAGCCTAAGCTTGCCAAATCAGTGTTGTCAGTACTGCTGTATAGGGCTGAAACATGGACACTCAGAAAAGGGCCCTGGATGGTGTCTACACAAGAATGCTACGAATGGCACTTGGGACTCCATTTTCGTCACACACTAAACGTCACACACTTTGTTCCCCCTAGCTTTTCTAAATCCTTTGGGCAAAACTCCTCCTGGATAATTTTTCTTGAGGAAGAAACCAATGTGAAGTTGTCCAAACTGGTTGAGGTCCTCACAAAGTTTGACTGGAGAAAAGTGAGTATGCTCTCCACTGCCTTGTATCTATCTCTGTCTTTGTCTCTTTCTCTCTCCAAATTGAAGTAGCGATTAATTGGCCCTATTAGAAGTATCAAATTGGCTCCAAGTTTCAGAACCACTTTGACAGCTCATTCAATTAATTGAGGAAAATATTGGTCATGTAAATCCTTCCAATAATTCCTTCCTAAAATCCCTATTTCATCAGAACTCAGCAAAGGGGGTGTGAGAGGCAGTGCTCTCAGCATTCTCCCCCAGCGTTTCATGCAGCACTCATACCAATTAAGGGATATCCCCGTTGTCAAGAGGACAATAGAAAGTGCATAATAAAAATCGACTGTGTGTAATAATACTGCGTTATAGTGTATGTGGTCTCTTGGAGTGCTTTGGAGCAGCTGCAGGGTCAATAGGTCATACTCGGACACACGCACGCACACACGCACACAGTCACACACGGGAACATTGTTGTTCATTGGAGACGGTGTGCCACCGCTCAAAAATAGCTACTGAGATACAAATATATGGTATCTGGGACAGTAGCAACTTATTATTAATATATATTAAAGAGGAAACATTTTAGCAACACATCTTGAATGAAGGGGTACAATTTACAGTATGTTGAGATGGAGGTTCCAGCCCAGGCCAAATACTGTACATAATCATTTGGGGGTCTTTGACGTGAAACGGTTGCACTGATGATATCACTATTTCCATTTATCAGGAGTGGTTTCTTGGTAAGCCCCTCCATGATGAGGAATCAACAATCATCCATCACTATGCCTTTGCAGAGAATCCCTCTGTCTTCAAATACCCAGATTTTGCTGCTGGTTGGGCCTTAAGCATCCGCCTTGTTCAACGGTGAGTACACCATGTCTCTGATTTCCATATGTTTGGTTGTGTTTAGTTTCGTTCAACGCTCAGAGTTTTCTTTAGATATGCATAGTATGCATAGTACTACTTATGCATAATTTTATCAGGAATTGGTGCCAATCAGTGATTTGTTATTTCAGGCTTGCAAACAAAGTGCGTGATGAGCCACTTAAATCTGACTTTACCATTGACCTGAAACATGAGGTAAGTGTGTGTGCGTGCGTGCGTGCATGCGTGCCTCCAGGCCCTGCCTTGTTTTTAACATCTTGATAAAGCTTCAACTTCTTCAATCATTTTCTCAAGCTATTTTCCCATTTGTCACATTTAAGCCAACACCAGTCTAATTTATTTGTTCATCAACAAGAGCATGATATTCATCCAACCTTGAAATAAAATCTCATTACTTCGTGCAATGGTCGTGTTGCAGCCGAGCGTACATTGTAATATGTTTTCATTTCTTAAAGGGGAACACAACTAATATAATATGGGGTTTTCCATGAAGTCAACAGGCTTCAGGTTCCCAGAGGAAGAGGATTACTGTTACTGTTTATATTTACAATGACCACAAAGATGTGTGTGACGTGTCCAGCTGAGCTTGTTATCATGGCAACATCAATTTCCATCTCTACAGGTTGCATTGTATATATGGGACAATGGGAAAGGGCCACATCTTACTGCTGTCCCTGAACTGTGCACTGAGCCAGAGGACTCTTCTAAAGCCCAGCACTGTGCTACAACTCTCAGCAGCCTTCCTCCACTGTGTGTGGGTACCACAATGCTTTTTGCACTGTCAATGGAATAATATTTGTATATGTCTATTTAACCGTTATTTAACCGTAAAAACACATTGAGACTAGATAAACAGCAGAAAACATTATAGCCTATATCTATTAATGCTCCACCCCAGTGAAAGTCGGACAGTCTGGCTATTACATTTCAAGCATTTCAACCCTATTTGATTGCCTTGGAATAAAATCATATTTTATACGCAGCACAAATCACAGCAGAAGGAATTGACACTGACACTTCTGCTGGTTACAGATACATTAGATCAAAACAGTGCGCACAGACATCAAGAGACACTTCCAAAGAATAAAAGTCTGCTCTTGTGTGGACATTTATTCTTTTATACAGGAAACTTAGAATCACAGATTTGTTGAGAATTGGGTGTGAGCAAGACTTCTGAATGTTACAGTATATGACTTGTGCGTATCTGCAAAAGTTCCGGTATCTTTAGCTACAGAGATATACACAGCATGGCACAATGACGCAAAGCATTCACAACATCACGGTAGGCTATTTGAGAATATTTATCAAGTATACCGCACAGTGAACGATAGGGTCATAGGTCTAAAACATATTTATCCCTCTATTTATATACATACCTACCATATAATTGTACTCCTTTTCAAAGTTATTCCTATTTTGGGGCTTGTCATAGGAGAACGTTCCCCTAAAAGTCAAAAATGTATTGACAAGCTCACAAAAGCTCATATAATTGCTATTTTAGAAAATCATATAGCATTTAGAGCTTGTGGAAGTGGAAAGGTTTCTTGCTTTGCATATATCCTGACATTTCTTGAGAGCATTATCAGCAGGATGCATGTGTTTCCTATTGACAGCAGCTGTTGCTGATTACTTCTCACATTTTGGGTATCAACCTACATGCAGTGTTTTCTTTATATATATTATATTTTAATCTCCCTCTGCTTTTTCATGAAGGGAGCCCCTGTTAATAAAGAAGATATTTTTGTAGCTGTGAAAACATGCAAGAAATTTCACAGTGAGAGAGGTGAGTTATATACAAACGTTGACCAATGAAAAAACATCTGATTCCCACATAGTGTTTGTTATTGTACAAGTCCATTTGGGTAATTAAATAATTGTTAAAGTAAGAGTAGTAGTAATAATAATACATATAGCACCTTTCATACATATGCAACTCAAGGGGCTTCACAGGGCAGAACATAAAAATAGCAATAAAACACAGGCAAGCAGTTAGAAAGATAAAACAATGGTAAAGAGCATACAAGATAAAAGCATAAAAACATAGATGGATGAAATGAAAAACATAGCACACAACAAAACGGTCAGAGAGAGAAACTCAACTAAAAGCAAGAGTGAAGAGGTGAGTCTTGAGTTGAGCTTTAAAAATGTCTATAGAGGATACGTGTCTGAGTTGAAATGGAAGTCTATTCCAGGCTGTTGGCCCATAGAAGCAGAAAGCTGTACCCATATTTTTTTATAGACATTCTTTTAGGCACTTCAAGCAGGCTAGCAGTGGAGGACCTGAGGGGGCGGTTAGGAACATATCTAGTAGGTAGGCAATCACAGAGGTAGGAAGGACATTTAGGGCTTTATAAACAAGTACAATCAAACCCACCAGGAGTCAATGTAGTGAGGATAAAACAGGAGTAATATGACCTCTCGTCTTAGTTTAATTTAAAACCCTAGCAGTCACATTTTGAACAAGTTGAAGTCTGTCCATTGATTTCTTTTGACAGGCCTGAGAGCTTGAAGCCATTACAATAATCGAGGCAAGAAAAGACGAGTAACACTGAGGATTCTATTGTACATTAAGCAAATATTGATATTGATTTAAACTAGCAGTTGTAGTTGTTAAATTAATCCAGATTGAGCAACTTCGTGGCCTATTTCTTGCCTAACGTGAATAAATCATACAAAGAAGCTGCCAGAGACGGGCAGTGTGTGAGCTCCCCAGCCATGCACATCTGCTCGCTTTGACCACTGGAGCTCTCCGTAGAGGAGGGTGTCACTCATAAGTCATAACCTCGGACACTCCCAATTTATTGCAGTTTGTGAATTTTCTTGATACTGCTGGTGTGAATACAGCATTACAGCTGCATTGTGCCATATCTTTGATAATGAAAATATGATATGATGTATTAAGGTTTCACAGAGACATAACGCTTCCAACCACTACTATTATTTACTCTAATTGATAACTGCTCATTGTTTCTTTTTAATTATTTTGCAAGGAGAACAATGCTTTATTATTCTCTTTATTATTTGACAATATTTCTCTGCAACATAAGTCATATTTTCAGTAATTCACTTTTGCGAGCAAAGCAGTCAAACATTTGAATTCCTGCAGATTTATTTTACTCTTCCTTGATAGAAAAATGAAACTCGGTCACGTGAATTCACATTATCATCTGCAGACCAGTCTGGTCCAAATCGATGGGTAGGCGTTTTGCAGTACCCTAAAAGTGGAAGAACAAGTCAGCATCTGTGCTCAGAGCCATGCGAGTGTTGCCCACGCATAGCTTGGGGCCAGACCGGTTTGCAGAACACACATGATAATGTGAATTCAAGCGACCCGTAAGGTTTACCAGGCGATGAAGACATGGGAGTCCCTGTCATTTACATTCCTGCCCTCATTTTATGATCCAAGTCCGTCCCAGTACAAACATAATGTATACATTACCGATGCATCCTTTATCAGTGTCATCACATACACCACACAGACATTATTATATTATTTATATATATTATTTATTTTGCCTCTACTGTTTTTTTGCTGTGCTAGTCCCAGTGGTGAAGAAGACCTGGGAGAAAGATGCCACATTTTTGGAGTACTATAGTGACCACGCTGATTCTTCTATACCAACCATAGACTTGGGAATACCTAATACAGAAAGAGGTAATTGATCTCATTGTTGTCTCACCTGCACCTGCGTGCTGCACATTCCATGTTCCTGGTCATTATTAAGAAATAAACCCCTTCAGGGGTGATAAAGACCCCTCCATTCAACGTCGGGGTCTATAACCCTAACCCTCTGTTTAGTTCCTAATAATGGCCAGCTCCCTGTCGATTATCCCACTTATTACATGGCTATTTAATTAAAGTATTAACCCGAAAGTAACAAAACAAAATATTTGATAGATATTAATTGCTGGTAATACATTAAAGTAGTTTACGTTTGAAACTTAACAGTGCTTTTGAGTTCAATAAAGGATTTTGATTCTAATAGCATCAGTCTTGTCGATAGTCTTTTTGAGTGGCCTATCGTTGCAGTCCTCTCATCTAACCTGTGTATGCTTCCAAAAATACAGTAGAAATCATTTAATGTTTCCTAACCATTAACCATTGCTGTTTGACTTTGATCACTGTGGCAAGTGACAAGTGTAAACTCCAATAGTCACTTACTTGAATCATCTAATTTATTTGAGACAAACGAGCATGAATCATGAGGGTAAAATGTACATTTTAATTGTTTTCGATCCGACCCACAAGAGAACAGGGTAAATTGTTCCATCTTTTAAGATCAATTTAGATCCTCTCAATCAGTTTACCATAGTTCTCCTTATGTATTAAGCTGGAAGTGTGAGAGATGGCAACACCTAGATATTTGAAACAGTTTTGAGAAAGGTGGAATGGGAGCACACCAGTGGGGAATCTGAGGATGGATTTAGCCAGGTTGTTGATAGGGTAACATACGCTCTTTGGAATATTCAGTTTATAACCCGAGAATTCTCCAAAAACTTGTATCATTAGAAAAGTTTTTGGAGAACTCTCTGGAGATATGTCAAGCATCTGAGGTAGAGCGAGACAGAACAACACACTGCATGGCATCTGTCAGCAGGGAGGGAGTGTTGGGCGGAAGGAGTAGGACAATTACGGGGCTATTTAACAATGGCCCCGTAATTCATATCAGAGGCTTGGATGATGGATGCATGGATAGGAGATTAGTGGTGAGACGGGATAATAAAATGAATAAGCAAAACCTCATAGAATTATAATAATCTAGACAATTTGAAGAAGTAGGAAAGGGTGATGCAAAAACTGGAAATGGGATGTCAGCAGGTGTTTTTATACGGTATTGTTAAGTTACCGTATACCGTATGAATACATTCTAGTGAAATTCTTGATGAGCTCTGTTGAGTGGTGTAAATGTAATCTTATCAAGGCTTGTAATGTCTTGTTCCGAAAATGAAAATATTTTCAGCATGTGTCAGGACTCAGTAGCAAAAAAGAAAGTCACTTTGCATCCACAAAGTGGATTTGCATCCACAAAGTGGATGACTTTGCATCCACAAAGTGCATCCACATAAGATGCACTTTGTATGTATGATAAACTGTTATTTTTGCCACAATGAACATGATCTACAGTACAAGCTCACAACGCATCACATCATGACAATAGATATATTGATCTATTAATAATAATAATAATGGATTGCATTTTTATAGCGCTTTTCTATGCACTACGTGCCTACTAAAAGCGCTTTACAATGGTCCATTCATTCATATATTGGGTCGGGAGGCGAAGCGGCGAATAGTCGATGCCAGCATCCTCACTTCCCACATACACACACCAGTGGTGGAAACCACTGGAGGCAATGTAGGGTTAAGTGTCTTGCCCCAGGACACTTCGACATGTAGACAGGAGGAGCCGGGATTCGAACCGCCGACCCATGGATCATTGGACGACCTGCTCTACCTCCTGAGCCACAGCCGGTAGAGCAGTTGATTTTGAAAGACCTATTTGAATTTGTTCATATCGATTTGTTGATATAAATAAATTGATTAATTGATTAATTGGTTAACATTCATGAGCAAGATTTTGTCGGTTATTGCTTCTAAATACAGTTTTCGATATACAGTATATATTTGGTTAATTGCCCAGCCCTAGAATAGAAATTATGAATATTCTACATTACTTACATCACATTACATTTACATCACTTATCATCCATGAGTTATACATCACTTATATCTGTCATAATATGGAAAGTCCCAAGACCCCTCATTTAGTCAAAAGTTTCCCCAGCCAAAAGCTTTCAGCTATTTGGATAAGAGGTTGTGTTTTTGTGTTGGCTGCTCTCACTCGTCCCATCCTATTATCATTCCCCAGTAACCTACAGTATTGCAATCCAAAATGAGCGTGAAGAACTAGTCTGATGTGCCTCTAAAAGTGTGTGTTTTTTTATTCCTGTCAGCATTTCAAGGTGTCCCAACTTATTTTGTATTCACATTCTGAGAAAAACACCTTGAGGTGGCTTATAAATAAAACAGTAAGCCTCAGCATTCTTTGTGATGGTTGCCACCAGGGATTTCCATGTCTTAGCTCCTAGCTGAGTGGTGTCTAGATATTTGGATTCTGATGGGTCCCTTCCCTTTCTCTCTGTTCCTTGTACTTGTTGAGGAGTTTCCACCCTACTGCTGTTCATTTCAGGCTGGTGGCGGAACATTTTGTTCCGTCTGGCCCAGCATGCCACACATACTTTAATAGTTCTTTGCTCTTCCCGGGCCCAGCATGCCGTACATAGCTTATTAGTTCTTCAAGATGTCATATCAAGGGTGGTGCCTGGTGGCTCAGCCAGTTAGTGCACACACTATATAACATGGTCATAGTGAGCTAGAGGACTCGGGTTCAAATCCGACCCCAATCTAGTCTCCAATTAAACTCCTCCGTGTCATAGATGTCATACAGCAGCCATTCCTGTTTGTCTTTTCTCTCTTTACTTTACTTTTCTCTCTTGTTTTGCATTTTATTTATTTTGATTTGATTTATTTGTCTAAATGAAAACACATCACAGACACATGCATCTCAAAGGAAAGAACTTCAAATAAAAGCATAACTAAAATAGTTGGGATAGTCATGGGGTAGTTAAGATTTCAGGATCTCAACAAATGACAATGTGGAGGGAAATGGGGATCCACTGTGGCATTTGTGCATATTTCTTGAGGGGGCACAGCAGCCATGACATTTATGGCCTCCATGAAATTCCTGTCCTGACATAATCTGTGGTAAAACACAGATACTCTGCTATTGAGACATAATAGCTTCTCTAATTTTCTCAATGAAGCCATTACAGCAGCGAGTCATATATCAGCAAAGTCCTTGATTGATTTGAACTTGGTTCAGTGCAGGATTACAATGTAATTGATTAGTAAAATGCTTGTTTCCCTTGTTTCGAAAGCGAACTGCGGACAGTACAGTTTCATTCAATTCTTTAGCCTTGTACTACAGTAGTTCTGGTGTTTACTCTGAGCCATTATCAATGCCTTCACCTTATTTGACTTGTATATCAATACTGTGTGCAAGGTCTGCTCGTATTTTACTCGCAGGATCATTTATCTTCATAAAATTCTTGATTTGGTCAATATCTGTTTCATTCCAGCAAGGCATTCTGTTGCAATCATATCTCCTTTTGCAGGACACTGTGGGAAAACCTTTGCCATCCTAAAGCGATATGTTACCGATGCTGTCCCAAAGACCAGCTGGCTTCTTATTGTGGATGATGACACACTCATCAGGTATCTTAGTTACATGCCATAAACTATGACCAGTTTGCTATGGCATTTGTAGTTTAAGTCGTTCTTACCAACTATCCTTCATTTTCCATAATTGTTTTTTGGAATTGAATTGTCTATTTTGGCAAAATGTCACCATTCGGTAAAATATGTGAAATTCTAGGGGTACAGATTTATTGGATGTTTCACATATCTAACATTTCACTTTATCTCTGGCAGATTGCTTGTCCATGTGACAGTGGATTTGCGATACTGTCAGAGGGATTGTGTGCGTGTGTGTGTGCACGCAATACTGTCAGAGGGAGTGTGCGTGCGTGTGTGTGCGCGTGCGTGCGTACACGTTTGTGCCTCTGTCTGTACAGGCATCACTGAATGATGGGTTTATGATGAGTTTGATCTGTGCTTCTTGCAGCCTTCCCAGACTACGGGTCCTGCTAAGCTGTTATGAACCCTCAGAGCCTGTGTGTCTAGGGGAAAAATACGGCTATGGGTTGAGCCAGGGGGGCTACAGTTACATCACAGGAGGCGGAGGGTGAGTTACACGGCTCAGACACTCTGGGATTATCTCAATGAAAGAGGCGGATCCTCAGCAGAGGGACTAGGTTTGTAATGAAATGCTCCGTGAATGAAAGTTAGTTAATAATTGCCAGTACTAGATTAAGATACGCACTCCGAAAGGTTTAATTTAAATGTAAATGTCGCAATGTAAATGTCAAAGCAATATTGGACAAGGCTTCCAGACAGGAAGTATTGCTGAATGTCTCCTTTCCTTTTATGTGCGTCTGTAGGCTGCAGATTTCTTTTTTGAATACCTTTGAGAGTAACATCAATAACCCTTGACATTTTACACCACTCCAGGTTTCCATTTTTATTAAAGCATTCTCTTGTGGAAAAAGGATATCCTTTCACTTTGAGTGACATGTACAGTATTTTCTGCCAGCCCAATGATTATCTCCTATAGCACTATTACCTCGCTTCCCTACGAGATGCTCTGCATCAACATTCATCCGGGTGCCAAACTGAACAGTATTATTAAACCGAAACGACGCTTTTATCTCAGTTTGACCTCTTATCATTTCACTCCTTATTTTGGATTATTATAAAAGAATATCTACAGCAAAATACATGCAGTATGACAGTGGTTCTCTTTGTACCAATGGGTGCCACACCGATGGGAACACCAGGAATAGGGACAGCAGTGATTTAAAAAAAAAAAATTGGGTTTTAGAATTAGCCTCTGCTCTGTATTGGAAATGAGTGTGCACAATTTACTCAAATTGTAAATTAAATAATAAAATAAAATAACATTTTCATATAGATGTAGCCTATATATTTCAAAGATATAGGTTACGTTGTGTAATTGTCCTCATGACACACCGTTTGGGAATCATCATCAGCAGTATGACACGTAATACATACATACTGAGGGGTACTGTAGCTCAGGAGGTACAGCAACTGTCTGAGAGCCAGAAAGTTCCTGGTTCAATCCCTGCCTCCTTCTGGCCATGACTCCAAGGGCTCCATTTTTGTCACATGCTAAACCTTTGCCTTTTTTACTATTTTGAAAAACATTTTTGAATAGTTAAATGGCCAGTCTACAAGCTCACAACGTGTCAATGTAGATTGGCTAGTGAAACTATTCAAAAATGTTATTCAAAATAGTAAAAAGCCCTTCAAGTTCCCTGATCTTGCATTGTGTAATCCACCAAGAGCTTGTGAATGTGTACTGCATGAGTATATCATTTGTAATGATGCATCTCTCTGCCTTGCCTTTGCAGTGTGTGAGAATGAATGTGTAAAGCGCGTTGAATGGTTGGAAAGGAAAGACAGCCACTATATTTAATTCAGCCAGAGACAATAAAGTGCATCCCCAAAAATCAATATAAAAAGAGCTGAATTAAAGAAGATATTGTTTCTGGGGGTCACTAATACTATAAAGCCTGCTCCCGAGATGACAATGAAAAGTAAATGCCCTGACTTAACTTTTCACCTACTGTAAATTTAAATGTATAATGTCAGACCCTGTATTCTTGCAGCATGGTGTTCAGCAGGGAGGCGGCGGTTCGACTACTAAATAGTGGCTGTAAGTGCTATAGCGATGATGCTCCTGATGACATGGTCTTGGGAATGTGCCTCAATGCCCTTGGACTTCCTGTCACACACAGCCCCCTCTTTCACCAGGTTATTATGCCATCTATCTTCAGATCTACACTATCTCTGTGGCATGCATATCTCTGTTTTTGTTTCATCCCTGTCAAGTTGACAAGATTAGAGTTGGCAGAGTTGTTCAGCTTCAAACAATTTGTGTAAATATTGCAAAAGATGATATTCCTGCATGAGTGTATAGCTACATACATGTAGCTATTTATATATCGCTGTCTCACTGTGCAATACACCTGTTGATGATGTTGTGATTGACTGCAAATTTCGCAAATTAAAACGTGATTTTCCATTCCAGGCACGACCAGATGATTATGCCAGAGACTACTTGGCTCACCAGGTGCCAATCTCCTTCCATAAGCACTGGAATATTGACCCTATTGCCGTTTTTAACAAATGGCTAAAGAACGACTTGAAAGCAACAGGTTCTGATGGACTTGATAAGAGCACCAAGACAGAGTTATAATCATGTAAGCACACAACTGTGTGTGTGTGTGTGTGTGTGTGTGTGTGTGTGTGTGTGTGTGTGTGTGTGTGTGTGTGTGTGTGTGT
>OOFJ01133454.1:0-10133 GCA_900323375.1 Benthosema glaciale | reverse complement strand
GGGGGGTGGGGTCAGCTGTGCTTCTGAGAATGTGTCAGAGAATCGGTAAACAATGTGGGTGAATGTGTTCCACAGTGGGACGGGGTCAAACTTCTCCTCTCCAACTGAAAGGAGGACCACATCGGTACAGACCAGCCTGTCCCAACCATACTGGATCAGGGCACACTTGAATATCTCAAAAGTCCCTTTGGGGCCCATCATGTTAAGCCTCGCCCACAGCTGTATGATAAAGGGGAAGGGGTTAGGGGAGGGGATGATATTGTGATGTCACTATATCTGGTGTATATTTTGATTGGGCCATTTGACTTAAAAACTTTCAGCTTTCAGGAAAAAACAACAACATAGAGAAGACATATTTCAATATTCTAACCACACCTGGGCATCTATTAGAGTAATGTTAACTCCATAGACGCATACCAAAGTACACATAGTATACTTTAACTGCCTATTTATTGGTACCATAAAGGATTTTTTTAAGGTTTTAAAGAAAGACAAAACATGACATTTCTTTCTACATAATATATTTGTTCTATTATCAATCAAATCATAATGTTTTGCCAGTTACCCCTTACCCGGGCTCTCTTTCCATATCCTCACGGCCCACCAGAGGGCCCCGGCACCGTCCACAGGTTGGGAAACGCAGGTGTAGCCTGACCTTGCAGGGTTCAAAGTTCAAAAGTGTGTGCGTGTGTGCGTGCGTGCGTGCGCAGTGTGAACTTCTCAAACATTTCTTGAATGTCAAGGACCCCCACGTTTATAATGTATTTGGACTCCCATATAAAAACATTCCCCTCGCATCTGTGTGACTGAAGAGTTTAGAACAGTTGATCTACAAGCTTACAACATGTCTTTGGGGTCGGTCGGTCGGTCGGTCGGTCGGACAGTCTGTCTGTCTTAATGAATCATTATGATGTGTTTCTTACATAAACAGCTCGCCATCTCTCTCATACATGTACAAAAAAGTATTTATATATTGCTCAGTAAAGTAATTAAGGTATTCATGTATGTAACTGAACAGTATTAGTTGTAGGCCTAGTACTACTGTACATACAGGCTTGCTGTAAATGCAATGCCTGGAGAGGAGACGTATTGTCGATACCGCCATGTCACCCATAGAGGGGAGCCTTGTTTAAGAAATATCTGAACTACCAAGAATTGAAGGGAGAATACATATAGACATTAAGCAGAAAACAATAACATACCATATTATACTTTATGTCTAGTTGGTATATATATTTAGAACAAAAATAATATATTTCTACTCGTCATGTTACACAGTGCGATTGAAAAACCAGTCAGATTGAAATAGAAGTGCTTGTTTTAGTAGTGCGTTGACGTGACGCTGCCAGTGTTATCTGCCTGGATAGACATTTTTGGTTGTGGTGATGTCATGATGGTTTGGTCTATTGGACTAAGATAACAAATCTGCATTCCTGCATGTACCGATACCCATAACTTGCGTACAATTTACAATTTACAATTTAGGCATTTAGCAGACGCTCTTAATCCAGAGCGACTTACATAGGCATAAACAAAATAAAACAAAATAAAAACATGGTAATACATCATATACCTGTACATAATACATACAAAGTAGTTAATGTGAACCAACCATAAGCTAAGAACATCACAGTAGAAAAGACTAAAACAGGCTTACTTATACTATGCAAATATACTAACACTAACAGTGCTATGTTTACATGAAATGCTATAGGACTACATAAACTGCTATCTGAGTCTAGATAAAAATGCCATCTAAGATACATAAGTCGAGCCTTTGCCTACGCCTGTAGGAGGTTGAGGCTATTGCGTATAGCGATACAGAATCTGCAATAACAGTGAGTAATTTAAACAAATCTAGGACAGTGCTTCTCAAAATGGGTTCCGGGACCCCTCTGGGTTCCTCCTTGAGGGGTTTCCAAATGGACCCTTACTGGTCTGTAACTCTGAGTGTACAAATGGAACCTTGCATTTTTACACTCAGAGTTATGGGGGTCCTTGAAATTTAAAGTTTTGAGAACCACTGAACTAGGAATGAATAGATTCCATTAATAATTGTTAAAGTGGGGGCTGCAGACAGTGGGTCAGGGGTAGAGTGGCTGGATGGTAAGTTCGAACCTGGGCTCCCCCAGAGTTAGTGTCGAAGTGTCCTTGAGCAAGACACCGAACCCCAAATTGCTCCTGATGTGCTGGTTGGTACACCGCCATTGGTGTATGAATGTGTGTGAATGGGTGAATGTAATGCAAAATCTATGTAAAGCGCCTTGGATAAAGGCGCTATATAAATGCACCATTTTAAAGTGCAGCTACAAGTTAGTAAAATACTGTAAATAGACAATAAAATAGTTGTACAACCTCAACTGAAGCGGCATACTTGCCGATGCTGATACCAGTATCGGCACTCGGCAGCTTTTGCTGGCAGAACCATTAATTGGCTTTAGTCCTCACATCATTATCACAATTAACTCTTACAAAGGCTGCTGCTGTCATTAACGGAATGTCTCTGTTAATTTATGAATACACAATGGTGTCATATTCATGCGTGCAGTCCTAACCCTGGCACTACACATACGCACTGTGAGAGTAGGGCAACACGCAGAGGAGGAGGCGAACAGAATGTGCCAAAAAAGGCCGACTTATAATAACAATTTTCTCCGTGGCTCTTCCGCGTAATAATGAGTGCCCATGTTGTGAGTCCTCGCAAATGCCTGAAAGTAGCCGATTTGCATTAGGAAACAGCCTCTGGTCGGGAGGCGGCAGCACAAATATAATGACGAGTAGGAAACCAAATGTTCAGCTACGTCCCTAGTTGGCTGTTTATGTAATAATACAATATAAATATAATTCCAACACATTTTATCCTGATGTGTCCTTTGGGACGCAACAGTTCATTTAAATAATCGATTTCTAATCGATGCTCGTTGGTGCTTGGTGCTCCTGCGTCTTTCTTGAGTACTGTACAACCACATATGTTGTTATGGGATGTCCTCGTGAGTCGTGACCGGTGCCTGTGTGTTGGTTCCCAGAGCACCAGTTTTCTGGCTGGCAGCTCTTGATGTCTTTGGCAGTGTCCTCCTAGTCTCATTCTTCCGGCTGCTATTTTCTGGCTCACCCTTGGCATATTCCATCATACAGGTTCTTGTTGGTATTCTTACTGCACACGGCATTCTGGTGTAGCACCCATCTAGAGACTTCTGCAGGGTTGAGGGTTGGCTTCAGGCCAGGGTCCAGCATTCACTGCCGTATACGGTACCAGACTAGGAGAAGAAGCTGAGTTTGGTTTGATGGGGGATGTTGGAGTTCCATACACTGGCCATGTCATTCAGGGCCCTCAATAATATAAAAAAAATATTTTCAAAAATAGTGAAAATAGTAGAACTACAAGCTCTCGGTGCATCATGATTTGATGGGTTGTGAGCTTTAGTGTTTATGTAACATTTAGATATTATATAATTCATTTTGATCTTACTGGAGTGTACTCATTTTACTTTTGAGATGATCTTATCTGTGTCAAAGTTCAAGTGCTTTGATCGAACAATCTGTTGCGATTTAGCTGGCCTGCTGCAATGCAGAAAAAAACAACCCTCAGCGTCTTCTGACAGAAATGTCCCGCCCATTCAGAGACCAACGAATGAATGGGCTCTGAATGGCCTGGACATTTCTGTCAGAAGTCGCACTGCACTCTGGATCTATTCAGTAAAGCCCTGGTCACCTGATGCTGTCACTGCTGTGTCTTTCTCTCTGGCTGCATTGAGTGCATTCCTGTCCACTGTGAGTGTTGTTTACATTCATTCATTCCTTTTTACATTCTATCCAAATAATACTTTCACACTTTAACCGCTGCACACTGTAGCCAGTTAATGTATCCGTCAATCGCTAGACTTTGGTTGTCTTTGTAGTAGTTTTTAATGGTTAATGATGTGTTATATCATGACAGATTCAAGAACCTTTGACCGACATGAGCTTAAGCTATAGCAGATTCTGTCGTGTAACGTTATGTTATGTCACCATAACCGTTCTGTTCTCTCTAATCTCTCTCGACTAGTCTGAGCCGGCGTTTAAACGATTTACAATATGAGTCATAACATAACGATAAGATAGATGGATATTGGTGTCGTCCTGCTTTTGACCATCAGGCTACCTATATAGCTATAGCTATATAGAAGCTCTCCTCAATGCCAAGGCCACCAGCGGCATGTTTGTCAACAGTGTTTTTTCAACCCTCTTCATTTCAAGGTTCATTATTTATTCGGCGCTTAAAAGTTTGAACCACGGACCTATAGAATATTTTGTTGTCGTTGGATAAGATTTTGTCCACAATTACATGCTGTATGTATCTGCCTATATATGGAGATATAACAGGCAGACGTTGATCAAAATAGCAAAATGTTCTTACTACATTCTCTTAAAGGACCACTTCACCACTTTTCAACCTATCTTCATATAATTGGTCCTCACTAATGTTCATGATAAAACAGCACAATTTTTTTCTACTCAGTCTGTCTCATAGGAGGGCTGTGGGCAGTTCAGAAACCGTCCACCGTGCGCATGGGGAATCCATGCTAATAGAAACTGCAGGCTTTCTTTTCCTCAAAAGTTCCAATACGAAAATGGAAGCCATCGTTCTCATGATAATAAAAATATAAATATTTTTTCAAAAAAATATTGTTCTAATGAAAATCTGTCTAATGATGATGCGCATGGAGGACAATTTCTGAACTGCCCAGAGCCCTCCTATGAGACAGACCAAGTAGAAAAAACTTGTGGTATTTTATCATGAACATTAGTGAGGACCAGTTATATGAAGATAGGTTGAAAAGTGGTGAAGTGGTCCTTTAATTGTGTAGACTTCTTGTAAATTAAGTAATGCAGATGTTTTATGTTACACTCTCAATAGAGCAACTCTCCATCATTTAGCTGCGGATCACCTGGAACCCCCTCCTCATGACCACTGCATGGTTGAAAACCACTGACATACAAGGCTGCTGACATTACTAGTCTGTAGCCTACTTTAAGATTCATAAATAGCGGTGTGGATAATAAAATGATAAAGAAATATCTATCTGCACATTCTACAGTATATAACAGTCACATTATAGTTATTGCAGAGTGGTGTGATTCAAAGTGAACTTTGAATCACACCAAAGGAGTTCAAAGTGAACTCCAGATTTCTGCAGTAGCCTACTGAAAACGAATTGCACTATAGTACGTTTCATGTCAAATGACAAATCCAAATATGAAGGAAATCTCTACAGTGCATAATATGTCCGTCTTGGTGGTGACTAAACTATTGTGTTGGACCTATAATAACACCATTCTGTAGTTTATTTGGATGTTTGGCCAAACTGCTAATTAATACCATGTAATTGCAGTTATCACAATTCATTACACACAATATTGAATATAAACCTGTCATAGAAGTAAATGTCTGTCATGAATGGCATGTGAGGAATCCACACGGTTCCAGTTCACGGCCATGGACCAATGCCAGAATGCTGCCATGGGTGCTCCGAGTCCTTATCAGCCTGAAAGCTCTTTGCCCTCCTTTCTGGTCTGTCTACCACTAAATGCTAAAGCCACACAAGTCATGTAGTCAAGCGCAGTGGGCTAGGAGACTGTTTGGAATTGGATGAACTAGATCTATTCAACTAACTGCACTTAACCCGCACCGCAGAGAGGAGACAGTGGCAACTGGAAAGTTAGTATTTTCAGATTTGTCACATGTGTTTACTTTACTGTTTACCATTTGAAGTAGATATCTAGGTAGCATAGGATTACAAAGGCTACATTTAAGTGTGACTTTAGTTTTTCTAGACTCTGTAGTCAAACGTTTAAGGGGGGAAAGGTCTTAAGTTGTCTTATTGTTTTGTTAGCTTTTTAATTTTATTGTTAGCTTTTTTTAAGCTTGCATAATGTTGAGTGCTACAGTGTACAGGATGAGTCTGTGTCTAATGTCTGCTCTGTATGTAGAGTGTAGCACAAAATGCTAAAGAGCTAGCTGGATTCACCTGAATTACGCTGCTTGTGGAGGCAGCTTGACATCTACAGTATAGATGCCTTTATTGATCCATGTAGTAGGGCCTGCAACTAACAATTATTTTCCTAAATCGATTACTTGTTGCACCCTAATACCATGTGTGGAGATTCATGTCCTAGCAGCAACAGCAATTAGCAGGAAAAAGGATGGCTAGGTAGTAGGTACATTTGAGAGTAGCTAGAGCGATATGAATAATAATTATGTTATTATTTAGTAAAAAATAAATACTCTTAAAGTGTGACCCACTCCAGCCATCTGCACTTGGTCTGACTGTGTACTCTAGTCTATACCATTGGCTCCAGAAGTCATCATATTTGAACACACACACACACACACAGCCCCGCCAAGCACTTTGCATTGCAGGAGTCGAGGGATTACTTTAAGTCTAGACTTGGTTTTACACATACATATTGTGAAAATTCTGCTATTTTCAAAATGATTTCCTCTTATTTGACATTGTGCCACAGTGTTTGACCAGTATTCATAGTATAGTATGAAATGAATGTATTCATCAAGTACCCTTTGATGCAGACATGTGTCCCTGGGGGTCCCAACCCACACGTTTAGAACCACTACTGTATACAGTATCGCCACCAATGTAGTCTTAACTTTGCTTTACCAAATTGCTTTAGGCTAAGTTACACCCCTTATTGTGTTTTGATGGTCGGTATAAGATAAGAGAGTTGGATATTGTATGCGTTTTCACTTCTCCAGTGCAGGTTATGCATTGTATGCTGAACTAAAACCTGGGAAACTAGTTTGACTTTCACACAATTAGGTTACTTAGCCCAGATTTCACATGAAGAATGCACCGTGTGTTGCACAATGCCTGCCAGCCAGTGTGTGGCAGTGCCTGCCGTCCACATCACATGCGGCAGTGCACACACAAGCACATCTATACACATGCCAAGGGTGTGTGTGCAGAGAGAGAAAAGGTTCCTATCATAAGTCGAGTTTTGCGTCTGTTATCATAACTGACAGTTATTATGATACATTTCCTTGTATCTGCCCTTATGTTTTTTTTTACCCCTTCAGTGCATTTTGTTGCTTAGGTCTACAGACCTATCAGCCTGATATTTTGACCTTTTTAGCTTGCAGAAAGAAATCCATGCTTAAATTGAATAGTAATTGCTTGAATAATCGCTGAGCAAATTGATCGTTAAATTGATAATTGCACTCCTGTTCTAATTTCTAATCCAAGTGAGCCCTACTTTTGTTTGCTAGCATCTGCACTAGGGATGGTCATCATATCGTTTTGTTGACCTTAAAATGCAATATCAAAATTATCAAAATAATCAATCAAAAATATATTGGTTTTATTTAGATTATATTTATTTGTATAATTATGTAATATTTTAAAGTGAAGCTGAAAAAGACTTTTGTGACGACGAAGGCTGCAAATTCTATCAGTGTTTACTGTTTTCCAACACGTTGGAACATTTATAAGAATACATTCAAGCTTATGTTGGGATATGGGCCAATGTTTAAATAACGCTGCACCTGTAGGTTTTGAAAGAAAGAGACATTGCTTTTTCAAATTCAACGTTTATAGGCTATGTTTTAAACATTTTTACTAACAGATATTCAACATCAATAAATATCGGTTACGGTCCTGGACCATAACATTGGTTATCGGTATATCGGCCAGAGATGTCGCATCGGAGCATCCCTAATCTGCACCCTCATTGCTGCAGTTTCCTTCCCTGCCTTTGGAAAAAAACAGTTTTCCTTTAGTTATGAAGGATGTTGCAATACTTTCTGCATCTGCATATAAATCGCAGTGGCAGCAGGGGGGATCAGAAGCAGATGCATGGATGGACCCACCCTCTGCCCTGCCCCAGCATGCATCCCTGCTTTTAGATTAGGAATGTAATTGTCTTTTGCTTGGTCTGTGGTGTTTTGGCAAAAAAAAATGAATGTGTTTGACTGTCTATTACAGAACATATGTGTCCTCCTCTTAGGCCTACTGTACTTTATGTGTCTGAGAGTGTAGAGCCTAGAGGGAGAGCGAGAGTCAAATTCCATGGCCCCTACTACCCCTGTACTGTCCAGATGTACACAGAGTCTGAGGTGGAGACTGTCGTTACTGCGCTGCTCCTCCCTGCCTCTAGGTGGCTTCTCTCTGAACAGACAGCCCACTACAGCAGCGGTCAGGTGTTCCTCTCCCACCACCACAACCCAGGCTGCTCTCTTTCACCAGAGCCAAGCCAAATCGGCCGCCAGCCCTGACCCAAGCAAGGCCCCCCCCAGGCAAGACCTACAGCGTGTTTGCAAATGTGTTGCTGCTCGTGCAGTATTTAGTAAAGCAGCGGTTCCTTCCCAACCTTTTCTGGATCAGGGACCACCTGAAAATCTAGAAAGCATTTGCGGCCCGGCTGACCCATTTAATCAATCTATCAATATTGTGTAGTGGCGGCTTGGCACATCCTATTTATCAGTATCACCAAAAACATAAATAAAATAAATGGTTTTAAAGAATAAATAGTATGAATGATGCGTAGCTTGCGGAGTTAGTTCAGTCAAATATACTTGAGGCCGGGGTAAATACGCTGCATTACTATGTTGGTGTATAGAGTGTTTGCAAGACTGATTTCTTCCTGCCTTCCTTCTGCATAATGGTTCCTGTTCCTGGTTGTTCTTATGCACTGTTTGCAAAAGTTTGCATCTTTACTAACAACCACATGAACTCTAGCGTCCCTGTACTGGGGCCAAATATTTGGCAAAAATAGCTTATCTACAGGCTTGCAGCTTGCTGTGCTACAGTGATCTGAAACCAGGGGCCGCTGCAGTGCTGGGCCTTTATTTTTTTCTGTCTACGGGAGATTGGATGTCTATGCAGGAAAGACAAAAGAAGTCAAACGGACAAAAACAAAAAAGATTGAAGTAGATCAGCCTTGTAAGCCAAGCTGCAAAGACTAAACTACTGATATAAAAAAGTCTCTATGTTTAAACACTTGCAATCTTATTCTTCTAATGATGACCTTGCTTTATTCTGTTCTTTTTTTTTTCCTCTAGTGTTGTCCTCCGCACTGGAGGGGGAGCTGTTAGGAATGGGGATGTGGTCTCTGGGTCTGGGCGCTGTAGGGGCAGCGCTAGCCGGGATCTTCCTGGCCAACACTGACCTGTGTCTGCCCAAAACTGCCCTGGCCTCGCTGGAGCACCTGGAGGATGCCGACCTGCGCTCCGTGCAAGATGGTCAGAACATGCTATTTCTTTGTATCCACAGATATCAAATTGTGTAGAGCTGCTATTGCTGGGCAAACTTAAAATGTATTTCTTTGGTCTTGAGCTACAACGTTTGGGAACCACTAGTGAAGTCTGCATTATGCTATTCACACTGACACATTGTGCAAACCGTGCCTTTTTTTGTATTGATTCCGCTGTCCTTTTCAGAGGACAAGGTGGTGAAGGCCAAAACCCTGTGGGAGAAGAACGGGGCTGTGATCATGGCAGTACGGCGGCCTGGATGATTTTTGTGCAGAGAGGTGACAGAATACCGTTTGATATCTTAATCCCAGACTGAGGTTGGCTTTTCAAAATGGTTGTGCGGCTCAATAAGTCTGACTAACACTCATTATTATTATTTTCTTTTTTTGTAAATCAAATGTTTATTTTTCAAAGTAGTAGAGATTATATTGATCTGGCATCGGAGCTCTCTCTCTCTGAGCTGTCTCTCTCTCACTGTCTGTCTGCAGGAGGCCTCTGGGCTGTCTGTCTCTCTCTGAGCTGTCTGTCTCTCTTCCTGTCTGTCTGCAGGAGGCCTCTGAGCTGTCCTCTCTGCGGTCCCTGCTGGAAGAGCGTGGGGTCCCTCTGGTCGCCGTGGTTAAGGAGAACATCGGCACGGAGATCCAGGACTTCAAACCGCACTTCGCTGGAGACATCTACATAGATGAGCATGTATGTGACCATTTATTGTATAGATGAACTTGTACTGTATGTAACCATCTACCAGTAAGCCGTCCTGAGCATAGACATATAAACGTAGACGCCCTCTCCGGCTCTGGAGCGCGTATGTTCGTAGGGGGGCAAAAGATTCCCAACATTCTTTGCGAATCAGCGTCAGAGGGGCAAGGGGAGTGCCCTCCCCTTGCCCCTC
>OOFJ01133444.1:0-10057 GCA_900323375.1 Benthosema glaciale | reverse complement strand
AAACCCCAAACCATAACCCTAACCGTAAGCATGTCAGAAGCGATGTTTGACATGCTTACACTTTTAGGGTTAGATTTGGGGTTTGGGTTAGGGTTAGTCTATTACTATCCCTACCCCAAACTCCTAACCTAACCTTAACCTCAAGCATCAAGCAACGCTGACATTTACTCAAAACCGTTGACGCTTACTCTTGCATGGGACTCGCTGTGCAACCCGTATAGGATTTAGTATGTCGCTATGTAGACAGATGCCTGTATATTGTACTACTTTCAGTGTACGGATATAGAGGATATGCGCGTGACATCATCATCGTACCTGGACGTTATGTGGGAACACCTACTGAGTGTCAAAAAACTACTTTCTGGCCTTGGCAGCCCATACAGTACATCCAAACAGAAAAGTCCTATTTGATTGCATTAAACAACGTTAAACAATGTTTAACTCAATTTTCCACTCACTTTACCACTCAATTTGCGCCTCTCGATTTTTCCATTCACTTTATGCATGCGCAATTGCGCATACCCTCTATTCTACTGTTTGACGGGTGATAGCTTCTTGGTTTACTTGATCCCAGAGGACTACTTCTATGCATGCCATTAGATGTATTACTGTTACCTCGTGTTGTTCTTGCTGAATTAAAGATGGAGTGTCGTGATTCTTTTCCCTCCTAAAACAAGATAATCAGGTACTATGATTATACTAGGAGGAAGATTTATTTCAAAAATGTGTATAGAAAGTGTTACATTTATGTTTTTATGTGGCCACACCCACCAGTTCATTAGGTATGCATGGTTTTCACCTTATCACCGCCCACCTGAACTTAAGCCTTGCCCACAGCTGTTCTTGTATGATATTGTGGGAGGGGTTACGGGTTGTGATGTCACTAAAATGGTGTTATTTCGAGGCTTGCGGCTTGCAGCTTTCAGGAAGAAACCAAAAATACACATAGGGAACACATATTTGAATAGTATAACCACACCTGGGGGTGTATTAGGGTAATGTTAACTCCATAGACACATGCAAAACAGAAAAAGTACAAAAATCATGGCACTCCATCTTTAAGTAATAAAGTGGATAAAGAGCGTCTGCTAAATGCCTAAATTGTAAATTGTAATTGTAAACGGATTTAGAATTTCCCTGCAGGGTGTGTCCCGGGAGCCCCACTTTGAGAACCACTGCTGCTCCAAAGGCATTGTGGGGGATTGTTACTGTATGCTCCTCCTCCACTGTTCTCTTAGGAGAGGGGCCTGGACGCGGACGCATTGCTCAGAGTTTACAGATGAGGCCCGGGCCGAGTTGGGAAGGCAGTTGATCGCGGGTGATGATGGAGGGGGGCCTGCAGGGGGGCCGAGGAAGCCAGGGATCGAGAGGCAGTCAAGGCAGGCTTCCGCTGCGTGGACAGCAGGGTGGAGGATGCTCCCTGCAGGAGGCCGACACAAGGCTGCAAGAGCAGAAGAAGTGCAGAGCTAGCTAGGGGGTGTGCCCAGACTAGAATCTTACATCTTTATGTGAGTGCCGCACCCACCCAGAACAGAAAATGTTTAAGTGTTAAGCCGAAAAACACCAAAGGGTCGGGTCGGGACAAAAACCTTTTTATGATTGGTGTAAAACTGGTGTGGTTGACCTTAAAAAAGGTTTTTGTCCCGACCCAAACCTTTGGTGTGGTAATTGGGCCTGTCACAATTGACGTGATCACCTAATTCCGTTTATCTGAGTTAACGCGTCGCACATGATGGTCAACAGATGCAACATGTGGCCGTATGGTGGCCTGCTCGCAGTTACCTGTGATGTAGCTACGGTTGTTCCACTCAGCTCTGAGGAGGCTGTGTAGAGCGGTACTGTGGCAGCAGACTGCTGACGATCTGGAAAAGACTGTCAACCATTAGATGAACACACAAAAGATCCAACTAACAACAACACGTTTACGATTTTGAACAGCATAACAAAATAAATCATAATTACTTCCTTGCCTAGAGAAAATAAATAATAACTTGACTTACCCCCTCATCGATAGTAAGTGTCAATGGTCAAAAGAGATGGGGACGAGAGATGTTTTCAGTTTCATTAACCTCTTTCAACCTGGCGTCGCTATTTATTCAGTATAGCTGAATATTTCCCAAATTTCTCCCCCCGTCCCAAATTTAAAATTTTGTTTCAAACATCAAAAATAACAGCTCACAATGCATCACGTTGTGATATGCAGATCTGCTATTTTAACAATTCGTATGATATGTGGAAAACATTATGAGCATATCAAGTTGAGGCTTCTTCTGGTTAAAGGAGCACTAGTTTGCCCATTTTCAACCTTATCTTCACCTATCTAATATATATAATTGGTCCTCACTGTTAAATACTCATTATGAGATGGCACAATTTCCGTCTACTGACTCAGTGTCTCATTGGTGGGCTATGGACAGTTCAGAAACCTACCAGTGACATCAGCTATATGGGGATTCCACAATAATACAAACTACAGCTTTTCTCTCAACGTGTGTACGGTAGACGGAAATGGTGCCATCCTATAATAGTGATGACCAATTCCGTTTGAACATGGCCAAACTGGTCCTTAAGGAACGTGTTGGAAAGCAGTGTTGATTTTGACGGCAGTTATGTTTTTTGAATTAAATTCCATTTAGTTTTTGTCAGATTTTAGTAATCTGAAATGTTTTAGTTTGAGTCCCGATTTAGTCGAGTAGATATCATAATATATAGGTCGACTACATTTATTTTGTCTACAAAAATATACTTTGGTGTCATAATGGCTGATTTTAAACTTGGTTGCATGGTGAAAATGTGAAAATAGCAGATCTACAAGCTTACAACATATCACTATGTTCAAATGCAACACCTGAGCGCAACCAAATAAAATGACTTGTCTTTTAGTTCTACTGGATATCTTAGACTAGTTTTTTATTTGTTGACAAAATTGTCAATATATTTAGTCTTAGTCATCATAGCTTAGTTTTTATTTAGGTTTCGTCAGCAAAAAATGGTAGTCGACAAACATTTTTTTCAGTCATAGTTGTGAACACCAGAGGGTGCAGTTTCACCAAACCAAATATACAAAATAATTTTGACAGACTTCAAATACACTGCGTTCGCTTCACACGTTTGTGTGTCTTACTTGTTTTAGTCGACAAAATCAACACTGCTGAACGAGTTATTGAAGAGCACAAGCACTGGGACCGAGCGGTGAGGGCCACCCATTCACAAAACACAAGGACACGCAAAATACCGTTAATTTATACATAATATTTACAGTATATTATATTAATATTAACATAACACTGTACAGATTCAGCTTTAAAATACTCAGTATTTACACGTGCATATAAAGTGCTAAAAAAAAAGCAAAAACAGGCATCTGACACATTACATTCAGTGGGGAATGACATTTAACAGTCTGCCAGGAATGCACTGCAGTGAAATCCTTCATTCAACTCTGAGCGCGTACATGTGTGCACGCTCAAGAGTTACTGGTGTATACATTTACACTGAGGATTTCACGGTGTGTGTGGATGCGTGATCAACATGGTTATCACAGACTTGCTGATTGGTGGAGTTGGCAACAAGTGCCAATTATGAAACTTGGGCCACAACTGTGATCCCTGGAATCCTGCGATGATTATTAAGCATGACAATTAAATATTGAGATATGTTGCAAGATATGTTTTGGGCCACGCAGTACTTAGGCTGAAAGTATATCCCCCTAGGAGGACGATAGGATGTCGAGGTCAATCTTCTTTGTGATATCATAGGCCTTTCAGACTTGCAAGGTGTTCCCTCAAATACTTTTATTCCTTCACTGGGGCAGAAAACATTTGACAGACTCGAGGTCCTCTTTCATCACAGTTACTTATTAATTTGGGTTCTGGATGTACATTAGGACAATTAGTTCCCAATATGGGATGTTGGACAGAGGGGCGCGGGCGTGTGTGTTTGTGTGTGTGTGTGTGTGTGTGTGTGTGTGTGTGTGTGTGTGTGTGTGTGTGTGTGTGTGTGTGTGTGTCTTTAGGAGGAGCGGGGGTGGTCACAGAGAGGAGATCACACTGGTTTCCTTCCATTAGCTCAGCCGAATGCCTGCCAGAAAGTTAAATCTAATTAATGTCTGAGTGATCACACCGTTTATTTATTCTTTATCTCTGAAAATCTTTATTGCCTGAGCTAATAAAATATTGGATATCGTGCTAAGCAGAGCACGAGGGAAAAGAGAAATAGCCAGGGAAAACCAAAAAAAAAAAAAACAATGGAAATTCAGCCTGTCACAGTGATCAAATTGCAGTACCTGTCACTAACTGTATGTCGACAGCTCTTGGCGCATAACCATGATATTTGGTTTAATTAGCTTGTAAGTATAGCATGATGTACCATGAGAGATTCTTTATGAGCTGCAGACAGAGGGTTGTTGTTTTAAGCTGACTTTCGTCGTATAAGACGGTGGTGCACCGTGCACAGGTCAGAGTGAAGGGCCAATCGCAGACATAAACCTGCAAACCTGGCAACGGACGCGCAAAGTTCTTTGAGGTCACCGTTTGAACAAATGCGCTGACTCAGGCATTGATTGCGAGCGCAGTACAGGCCGGAGGCCCGGAGGGGGCGCAAACTGAGCTAGAAAAATCTGCACAAAATAATGAATGGAGGGAGTACCGGTGTGCAAAATGTGTAAAAAGTTAAACAACTTCATGTTGTTGTGGGTGTGTGGGACACGAGGTGGCCTATCGGTCAGAGTAAATGAAGGGACAAATATAGGAACACGCCATTGGGTCGATGCTGGCAAAGCCAACTCCCAAAGGAGCCAAAAAAGAGTTGCCTGTCAAATGTGTTTTGCCCCATGTTGCATAATACAAAGCATTTGTTTTTAGGCAAGTGGGTACAGTACATAATATGTCTACAGTAAAAGACAATAGTCAACAGATTTGAATAAAACAAGTGTCCATTGACAGAAAAGGAAGGAAAGAATAAAAGAGTGCATAGGCATAAAAAAACAACAAAACAACAGGGAAGGGCGGGCATGGGCCAGAATTAGGCAGAGCCTGTTTTGCTGGACAGAAAGCAGGCAGCATAGCAGGCCTGCCATTCTCGGTTGAGGCACTGCAATATGGACAGTATCTGGTATTGTCTGGCAAGGCTGGGTCATTGTCAGTTCCACTGATTTGGGCCAGAAAGAAACAATAAAAAAACAAACAAAAAAAACAATATGAAGACGATCGGTGAGGCCGTAAAGGCAATAAAGAAAGTCCAATGATGAGAAGAGTCGTGTTTATATATAGACAAAAGGCAAGTGTGATCAGCCATAGCAGGCATTGTTGTTACTCTGTGCAAGTATAATAGGTACTAATAAGGCACACACATACACAGGGAACACGGTATCATGTGTGCAGGACAGTACACCGCAGAATCCTCAAGTGTCAAAGGGAAAGCTTCCCGACTTTCAGCCTAAACCCCATTGTTCGGACATGAGGAGATGAGATAGTAGTGACATATAACAAAAATGTCAAATGCGTAATTTCACGACGAGAAACGACGCGCACGGAATATATATATATACGCGATGAGATGATGTGAAATGACATCATTGTTCAGCATCGTCAGCATTCGCATAGGAATACAGCACATACAGTAGAAGATCTTTTTTGGTGCATTTTATAGTCGATTTCACATCAGAATAATGGGATTTAGGTTGAACGCTGGCTAAGTTTATCTTTAACTTAACCATGTTAAATTAACACAGAATACTTTACTGTGTAGCGTGTACTCACTGTATGACCTCAGTTGTGGAGTAAGCAAAAACCTCACTCTTCTGATCTCAAATTCCCTTTTACGAAACCCACTGCCTTGAGTTTAGCCTAACATCCGAGACCTATTATGTTTTTGTTTTGTTTTGTTTTTCTCCATAATTCTGATTTGATTGGAATATGAATTCCTGGTTGAAATGCTTTGTCACATTCCCTGAGTTTGGTGTAGCGCTGTGAGCAAGCCTCTCTGATCAACCCCAAGACATTTCATTCACTGTTAAACGATCCTCTGCACATGGCCTCCGAGGTACAAGAGGGCGCTACAGTTAAGAGTTGGAGGATAACCGTAAAACACAGTCACTGTGGTGCGTCTCAATGGCCTTAAATGGCATCCACTCCTCTCAGGTGACCACTAAACCGTTAAGTAGTGGGATTAGGGTTTTCAACTAGTATACAATAGCAGTGGTAGACACTGTACTACGGTACAAAGCTAGTACCACCCAATAATACTGATTACAAGTTTGAACAAATTTGCATTGTTTAATAAGAACAACGAGAGCTGAAAGTTGTGATTATCAATGAAGTGTGGCAATTAAGATCATGGATGTCCAAAAGGCTGAGCCACGCAGCACCATGATATTCATATCAAACAAGTTGCTTTTATATTACAGTTATAGTGATGCACAGTATTAACTTTGATTTAATGTTGTAAAGGCCTTAGGACAGTGGTTCCCAAACAATTTTAGGGCACCCCTGTAAATAATGTTTTCATCCACGGCACCCCTGAATTACACTTCATTTCTAGAATATTATGTCATATTATATAATGCTATACGTATGTCACAGAGGGATATCCGTTTCCATTATGGCAGACTGAAAATAACTTTATACTTTTAAAGGGATTGTGACATTACAAACAAGTTTTTGTAATTTTTCTTAATTCTTTTTAGGTTTTCTGAGCTCAATTGCACCCAAAAAAACTGAACTTTTCACATTCAGTAGATTTTCTGTGGTCTGGGGTTTTCTGGCTCAAACAAGTGCTGTCATATTCCCGCTCTTTGTGATGTCACAACCTGCAAATCCCATATATGTCAAAGGATTTGCCAGCAGATGTCACTGTTTTCACTGTTTTGCCTGTTTTCATTGTAGCTCAAAAGCCTTCCAAACCCCAAAGGAAACTTCAGACCACAGAAAATCCACTGAATGTTCAAAGTTCAGATTTTCTGGGGGGACGTTCACCAACAATACAAGCTCACAACGTTGTGAGCTTGTAGATCAGCTACTTTTTTTTTGTTTGTAGTTACTTTTGGTGAAGAGAGTTGAAGTATCGTTTGTGAGCTTGTAGATCAGCTACTTTTTTTTTTTTTTTGTAGTTACTTTTGGTGAAGAGAGTTGAAGTATAGATGGGGGAAAAATGCTTAAACTGAAGTGATATATGGATAAATTCCCAAAACGATAAAAGTATTTTGAGGCACCACTGGACTTAATGTCACGGCCCTTTATGGTGCCACGTCACCCACTTTGAGAAACACTTCCATAGGCTGCAGTATAGACCTTATTCACACAGCAGCCATCTTACCATGTAAGTTAATGGCAAGGTGCTAGCAAGGTACAACTTCCCATTACAGCCCATTCATCCAAACAGAAAGGTCCAATCTGATTGTATTACACAACGTTAAACTCAACATTGCAACTGTACGTCCAAAAGCTTGAATTATCCTCTTTCTATCCTCAAAGTTTTTGTTTCGTAAAAATCCACCGTAGACATGTTATGAGCTACTTTCTGTCCTTACAGCTAATTCTTTTTCTAAGTGTTGCAGTTTGGAAGTGCTCGTTAGATATCACTCAACAGCCCATGCGTACCATCTGTTTTGAATTTGCAACTAATGCAGGAGGCAGCAGGACATTGCTTGACTGAAAACGAGTGCTTCCAAACTTTGTTGACAAGATGGCTGCGGTGTGAATATCGTCCATGGAGTTTCCTTTCAGCAATGCACCTACTTCGGGTCACCACACGCAGAGACACTGCCCGAGGAGGGAGCCACTTCATACTAGTGAGACACGCCCTTAATGCGCATACATTTAATATCGTCGCTGTCGGGTGGAAATCTTGTACGTGATGTACAAAAAATGGAGAAACATGTGGCTGCGTTTCAGTGGATCCAAAGTAGACTGTGAGCTTACAGATGGGGCTATTTTGCCTATTTGTTGTACCATGAAGAAAGGTGTGGCGGCCGTTCATTTACGTACGGCGAAAAACAACAATTTGAGTTGAGATATGGAGGAGGTTTCGGCCCGACAGCAATAATATGCTTGGACTATAGTGGACACTACTGATCCTAGAGGGGCATGTGCCACATGTGGCTGCACTCACATATACAGTAAAGTAAAAAATGTGTCTCATGCCTGTCCTGGGGGGAGAGGGGTGAAGAAACAGCTTCAATTAAATTCCAATGGAAGTCACAGGATTTGATGAAACCTTCAAACCATGTGACTTCCATAGAAAATGAATTGAAGCGGTTTCTTCATCCCTCTCCCCCCCAAGGACAACCACCAGACAATTGTTTTTCACGTGTGAGTGCGAGTCTCAACCTTCCTTCCTCCCTATCGTTGTGACCCGCAGTAGTTTCAGGTCACGCATGAGCAGAGTATTGTATATAGCACACGTTTCTCCTCCTTACAGCGAACAACACCAATCCATAGTCATACTGGATCCAGAGTTTCTCAAAGAGAAAGGACTGCAACGTAAGAGAGCATCCAAAACGTGAACATGCATAGCTCAAAATATTATGGCTATATTAAAGTGAGCCACCAGGTGGTGCTACGGTACAGGTGGACCAAACACTAAAAAGGTTGAAGAAAGTGGTGACTGTGCAGTAGCAACAGTGGACCGGGAATACCACTAAGCTGTTGCCCGTTTACATATTCATACTTCATATTCATTCAAGACGAAATGATGTGATTTGTCGTGCGTCGACTCGTAGAACCCTATGATTTAATATACACGTGCCAAAGACTATTAGGCCTTCATTCCCGGTCCACAGCAGCGCTAACATCACACTTGTTAAGCTCTTGATCAAGAAAGAGTGATACATATCAGATTTCAAACACACGCTGAGCATCCACTGTATCCCAGTAACTCATCCTCGACTTACTGGAATTCTTGCGCTGTATAACATTTGGTTAACAGTGCTGTCTGTAGATAATTGTAATTATTACCATTCAAAACAGAGTGAATATAACACTGAAGACGGATGAAAGTAGTAGTAGTAGAAAGTAGTATATCCCGTGGCCCTCATTTACGGTGTTAAATCAAAGTATCCACAAAATGTCCACCCTAAAGATGTCTGAATGTCCCTGTGTCGTCATCACGTCATGCATGTACAGTGGATAGGCAAAACTAAAAGCTTAAAAACCCTCTTTAAAAAGCCTCTATTAACATCCTGTGTAGAGTAGACCAATCAACAGTCTCAGAATAAAAGGAAGGCGGTGCCACTTGTGCTCCTTTGTGTCAAATCCCTGAGCAAAGTCTGAACATTCAATACCCATTGGCCGAGGCTTAGGCACAGGAAACAGGAAATGGGGAAAAAAAGAAAAGAACAGGAAACCATTCTGTCCTCCTCTCTGTGAGCCCCACTCACTCCCCCCCTCTGTCCAGTGGCAGAAAACAGAGGGGTGATGGGAGCTGAAGTTTTATAATCAGTAAGGGTGGTCTGATGGGAAGGTGGATGTAGGTGGAAAGTAGGGCTGGGCAATTAACCGGAAATATATCCGACTTAAACTTGCTCATCGAATAATCAAGAAGCAGGTTTCTTTTTATATATATATATATTATATCAACGAATCGACATGGAAATAACCCTGTATTATGCTTAGAATGTTGGAGTAGAAAACAATTCACTATTCTTTGTTCTTTTTAATAATCATTCATTAATCGTAATCGAGGCAAACGTTTGGAAATGACTGTGACACTGATTTGAAGTCACATGGCCCAGCCCTAGAGGGAAGCGGGGGTCAGTGGCGAGGCCGATAGGAGCTGTGGTACCTGGGGTAGAGCGGCGTGTAGTGGGACCCATGAGCGTAGGAGGAGGAGGAGGAGGATGGAGTATAGGAGCTAGAGGGCGTGTAGGCTGAAGAGGGGCTGTGGTACGCAGAGGAATAACTGTGGGGCGATGCGGAGGAGTGAGAGGCCGTGTACGGGGTATAGAGGCCAGAGGAGCGCGTCAGGCTGGACAGGGGCCGCGATCGAGCCGACGAGCTCCAAGCAGAGTGCCTGGACGGCCCCAGAGGCGAACGGTAAGGGGTCGAGGGGGCCGAGCTCA
>OOFJ01133434.1:0-12416 GCA_900323375.1 Benthosema glaciale | reverse complement strand
CTGCCCGCCCCAGGAGGACCCTCCTCCAGTCCGCAGGAGACTGAGCCTCCGGCCCAGCCTTCCACAGGCAGCACCAACTCTGATGGACCCCGTGACAACATGCCATGCGTTCAGTATGAATGTTTCTTATACTTTCATCCTTGTTACGTATGCCACGAAGGCGGCAGAATTCTTCAGAATTGTTAAAACGTACAAATGTTTGTACTTTTAAATATTAACTCATGAACTAAAGTAGAAAGTAAGTTCTGTGTGGGTAGAGCATGGCCTTGACACTGCCAGGGTTAGGAGTTTGACTTCCAATTGGACCAATCATTCTTCAAACACATTACATGGTCATGTAATGCCTGGGACAGATTACATAACTTTTAGTCAGAGAACTTGTGGGACTGCAGTTTCTGAATCTCAATCAACTTCTGTCCTAAAGTGTGTTTATCTACCAGTAGCTAACTAGGAATGTCAGAGGGGACCCCATTTAAGGATTCCCATCACCACTATTCCAACATTTGTTGAGAAGTCAGAACTGATGGGCTTTGTTTTTCTACAGAATCATTGTCTAGCACACCAGAATAAAATTTGTTGAAGACAATCATTTTCTTCTGCAGGGTGAGGAGCTCCCCGCTGAAGCAGTCTCAGGGCTACCAGGTGGAGTTAGTGATCCAGCTGGTCTGGGTGAGTGGGGAGCCACCACAACAGATCACCAGCCTAGCTATCAACTCCTCCTACGGCCTGTAAGTCTCTCTCTCTCTCTCTCTCTCTCGCACGCACGCACGCACGCACGCACACACACATGCGCGCACACACGCACACTCATGTGCTCACTCTCACACTGTCCTCACTTGTCTCTGTCTGTTCTTTGTAGCCAGAGGCAATAGTCATACTGTCAGGGGGAAAATCCTGCTTTATTTCATTATATCAGTGCACTTAGTGCAGTAGTTGCCACATATTGCAGCCAGTTAAATATCTCTAGTAGCATTTAAGAGTACAAAGATACTCAATGTTATTTTATGCCTTTATATTGATTGAATTAGCCCTTTGTTAAACCCCATCCCAAAAGCAATATATACAATACAGAGGAGGAGACTGTGTATTAGAAAACACAAGGCAGCGGGCAACAGTTGCACAACTGGTAGTGCTGTCGCCTCACAGCTAGAAGGTCCTGGGTTCGATTCCTGCTGGGGACGCTGTGGGTGCTGGCGGCGTGTTTCCTCCTCCGTGTCATCAGTGCCCATACCCAAGGCGGTGTTGGCGAAAGGGCCTTTCTGTGTAGACAAACTCCACATGTTCTCCCTGTGTCCCCTAGGGTAGGTAGTAGGTACCCTCACAAAAAAATATGCAGTAATCCTGGTCTCTAAACTGCCTCCCCCTGGCCAGCTGGGGAACCTGATGGAGGGGAAAGGAACTGGTTGGAATAACGTGTTAATTCCCGTGCTAAGTCCAACCAGGGAAACTCCCCCCTGGTCAGGTGTAAAAAAGCGACTTGAACACTCGTGCATTTGTCCGTTGCTGTCCCCAGGTTGGCGGAGGGTGTGTAGAGCCCAGGATCACAAAATTGTGGGCTAATGAAAACAGAAAACACAATGCTAGAATGAGACAAACAAATACCACCTCTCTTGTGTTACAGTGTGGTGTTTGGCAACAGTAACGGTCTGGCTGTGGTGGACTACCTCCAAAAAACATTGCTGCTGAACATGGGCACATCAGAGTTGTACAGTCCCTCTGATCCCTACCAGAGGCAGCCTTGTTCTCCGCGCAAATCACGACAGCCCTCCGGAGGTGAGCATTTCAATCTCACTTTTTCACTGCTGCCGCCTGTCTTTCTTCTCCCATCCTGCACTGGCTGCCACAGTCAAATATGTCTCGCATAGTTATTGCTTTATTTAGCCGTAATTAATTGAGTATTCCTTCACATCGGGTAAGTAATATTATCGTCTGAATGGTGTCAGCTGTCTAGGTCCATCGCAGGCGATCTGTGAAGCTAGAGAAGACAGGTGTGACACTTGGCAGCCAGCTTGGCTTTTGCAACTTCAGCTCCACCCCCCCAGCAGTAGCTCCTCCCCCTCAAGAGGGGGCGTCACTGACAGATTCTCCCATCTATTCATTTAGACAGTGAAAAGACACCAGGGCATGCTAGTTAAGGGCACATGTACATGTTCACAATGTATCTGCTTGTAGATTGGCAAAGTCGAAATCCCGCTTTAGTGAGCTGTGTACTTGTTGGCACCTTTTGACACTACAGTACATGTTTATCACTTATTATATATTAAGTCATAACATGTAATTAGCTCTTCACTAAGCCCCACCCTTTGGGGTGGGGTTTAGCCACTGTCCAATGCCAATCCAAATAGTTTAGCAACTGTTGCTATGCAGGTCAAGCTTTCTTGTCTTGTCCCCCACTGCTAACGTGCCTATTGGACAAGGACGGATTGGGGAGGGACTTAGTGAAGAGCTAATTGAGCTTTGCTTATTAGGTTGTATTAAGTCATGTTGTTTTATATCATGTGTGTTCAGTGTTTTTCACTCTGTGCCTCATCCTGCTTTCATTCTCGCTTTGTCTTTGCGTTGTTCATTCATCTTGTTCTCACTGTGGCCAGGAGCTGTATTCAACACTTTTTGAAAAGAATAGCAGTTATTAAGCTACACAAAGGATAAAGGCAATGTCTGACATTTCAAAAATATTCCCTGAATCAGTTGTTTGGATTGGTACGAGTCCAGCTTCTGGCTCCTGAGATCCTCTGCTTCTTTCTGAAATCCTGAGTGTTACTCTTAAAATAACAATCTGGATTTTAGTGTATGCACTTCCTAGTTCTGTTGTTGACCTTATTTGACTGTTGGTCTCTCTCTATGATTTTGTAAAGACATTCCAACTGTGACGTCTTGCATGTCCAGCCTTTCTAACTTGTATACTGAGTCTGTGAAAAAACTACTACTACTACGCTCTTCTCGCTTAAGTGAGTCTTTCTTTTCCTTCATCTCTCAATACCATAGTCTGTTCTTTAAGTCCTCCATTTTTGTCTATTCTCTCTTCTCTCATATCAGATCATTATGTTATATACTATGTGACGAATACATACAAAATACCGAACATCATGTGAACAACAGTGAACAGAGCGAATGAGTGAATGAGTGAAAGATACATCTTATCTTTCACTCATTCACTCATTCTCTCTTCTCTCACATCAGATCATACTATGTGACGAATACATACAAAATACTTAACATCATGTGAACAACTAACTAAGCACCAGCAATGACATTTATATCAGCAACCTGCTTACAAATAAGCTAACTCTACCTGCTGCATACAGTGTTTCTTTGTAGTTTCTTGACAATACAAACCGTTGAACTACCTCGGGTCAACAAATATTTACTTTTTAACTCAAGTGGCTACGTATTTGCTATGTGGTTAATTGTGCTTGTGTTGGCATAAAGAGTGGCTCAACTTTTATGTATGGTGATACAAGCTGTAGTGTAGAGACTGCCATAGCTGTAGAAAGTGTTTTGTAAGAACTGCCCCTTGCATATGTCAATGTGTTCGACATCACTCTTTAATACGCACTATATAGTGCACTGCACTACATAGTGATTATGCCATTTTGTAGTGGTGTCCAAATGTATAGTGATAATTATTAGGCCCTACGTATATTTGACTCCTCTTAAACCACAATGCGTTGTGAAAAGTAGGTTACTACAACCGGATGCTCATGTTGGCAAACCGTTATTCTATTTGGCGCCTTTTTAATTGTGCAACAGCAATGACGTGGGGTGGGCTGAGGTTTTTTGTTTTTGCAGATGATGATTTTGCTATACTTCCATACATAGAACTCCTATAAAAGGAATATTTTCAGGCACAGCTAGTGTTTGTTATTAAAACATTCTGCATCCTCCCGACAGGATTCTGTGACTCCAATGATGGCTCCAACGCCTCAGAGGATCGTTGCAAATCACCAACTTCAGGTAAAGCCTCGAATTCTACCTTCTTTCTACAAGGCAACTGTTGTTGTATGGTGCATTCCGCTTACACTGTTACTTACTTGGCACGTAGGATCTACCTCACCCTGCAATTCTGACGATGAACCCAACAAACAGCAAAAGTTCATTGAAAAGGGTACTGTATTCACCAAACAATCTGCATCCTACAAATCTCTGAGCTGAAAAATGTCAAATGATTGACATGTACTATTGTCATTTTGCAGTGAAGTTCAAAAGCAGGCGTTTCTCCAAGACTGTTGCCAATGACTTTGGTACTGTATGATCAGAATGTACTCTCTCGCTCCGATTTCTCGGTTTCTCTCTATCTTAAATGACTCGTCTAACCATGCTGTGCCTTAATAGAGCATCACGCAGTGCAACTTGTGCCACTGAAACAAAGAAATGCATTCCAGCAATGTGATCTTTGTTTACTAATCAAAAGGTGTTGGGGTCATGTACTGTATTTGATTGATCAAATTGATCAGGAGTGATTATTCCCAAATGCATGAATGATAGAAGTACTGCATATCTTTTTGTACAGGTTGCAGATTTTCTATGTAGCTTGAATCACAATTACTAAAGTAGCTATTTGTCAATATAAAAATGAACGTCTTTGAATGTAATGATGAAAGACCAGTCCACAAAACTCAGGTCAGGTTGATGGCTGTTTATTTTCAGAAGAAACAGAAGCAGAGTTTTGTGTTGCCTGTACTTAGCAAATAAAAGAAAACCAACCTACGCCCTCTCTGGCTATATCCTGATTCAATTCCAAGTATAGTTGTATACAAAGTCTAGTCACAATCACATACTAAAAATAAACAAACAGCTCCTCCAATTACAGTACCATGGGCCCTTGATACACCACTGCTGGTTCTATGGCTTGAGCATGCCATGGCAAAAAAGGCCCCACTTTCATTACAGACTTTAAAAAATATATATTATTCATTCAGAAGCATAGAAAATCTGCATTGTTTATTTCCTCACAAAGCTAATGTCTAACCATGACTGAAGTCAACTCTCTCAATCGTAGAGGCTGTCCTTGATGCCATATTTTCTTTTATTGCAGGGCTTCTTCTGTTGACCCTACTTTGCTTCGGTTGTTTTGCTTCTTCTTATTGCCCTACTTTGTAGCAAACTACAATAATGACATTTTAATGCCATGTCGTCTTGACTTTTTCCTGCTTTGTTTGACAGTACAGTCCCCATGGCTGTGTGATACTGCTCAGTGTCTCGCAAATGTTTGTGGAATATACTTGGCAGTTTTTTGGGCAACTCACCCAGACAAGGGCTTATTAAAGAAACAATGTTGGATTAGCATTTACATGACAGTATTTTCATTTTGAAATGTATCCAAAACTGCCGTCAACAAGTGCATACATTATTTTTAAGCGTACAAATTCTAAGTCTTATTCTTGGACGTTGCCAAAAAAGATGTAATGTGTATCACTATCTAATGTTTGAGCATGATGCAGTAGCTCAGTGTGTGCCTGCTGATTGCAGTATCTCCTTTGAATCTGGATTGTTGACTAAAAACACACATTTGAGAAAGCTGAGATTTGTCAGAATTGAATAGGAATGTATGTTTCTGTTACAGCCAAGATGTCACGGAAAATTAGCTCGCCTACTGAGCAAAAGCCAGACTTCGGTAAGCCATCCTGACTTTCAGTTTTGAAGCACCCTCATATTTCCTTACAGGTGTGACCTCCCTGCGTAATCACGTTTCAATCCACTGTTTAGAGTGTGTGTGTGTGCGTATGCTGTTGTTTTTCTTCCAAGATTGTGTGAATGTGAATGAACATGAAATTCCTGTTTTGTTGTGATCTTGTAAGCTGAGACACGGCGACCAATTTCTCTATTTGCACTTTGACCCAGAGGAGATTGTGCGGCGCCGGTGCTCTTTGCCACATAAAAAGAAAACGTGCTCCCCCATCACAAAGCAGAAAGTCCGTAGACTATGCTCAGACCCTGCTGAATCTCGTGAGTGGACCAGCTGTGGCCTGAATTGTTATTATAACGTTTACTAACCCCACCTGCACCATTGCTGGGGTCTTCCTCTCCTGGTTTGGCATTGCAAGCCTGTGTGGTCACTAATACTCTCACTATGACTTATTTCCTTTGAGGAAGTTTCAGCTGTATGATTGCACTCTGTTGGAAATCTGGCTTTTCTTGTTTGGACTTTCTTGCCTCTGAAACACAGCGGTGATTTGTTCGCCCTTTGTGTTTGAAGTTCTTACTGGGAGACATGGTGCTTCTGTTGGGTTGACCTCATTAGCCTTGTCAAAGAGGGTAAAGCCTGTATTTAGAATGTTGTCCGCCTGGCAACAAAACATGAATTTCTTCTTTCTCTAGAGTTGCAGTGGTGTTGCCAAAATATATGTATATTTTTAAGAATGTATTTAAAGGAATTGTGATATGAGCAGAATAAGATCAATGTCAAAAAGCCTGGAGGATATACAGTCTTTGGGATATTACATACTGGCTTTTCCTTTATTAGTTAGTTAGTTGCATATTGGGTCATGTCATTAAAAAGAAGATTTGGAGCTTGGAACCATGCTGTAATAACACACGTTGTTAACCACATGGCTTTAGAGCATGGAGAATGGCATGTGCTACAGCAGTGGTTCTTAACCTTTTACACTGGACTGCTGACTTGAGATGCCAGCATTTCCAGCATTGCTCACCTAAACAAAACTTTTTTCCCTTCTTTATTTTATTTTATATAACAATTATTGATTGTTATAGTTGTACTATAAAGCTCTGGTTCTCAACATGGGGTCCAGGGACCCCCATGGGTCCTTGAGGAGTTACAGGTCAGTAGCTCTCAGAGTGTACAAAATGGAACAAATGGGGGCCAGTGGCCTAAACTGGAGTTACTTGAAATAAAAATTGTTTTTGAGAATCACTACTTTAAATTATGGTTAGGTGACCTGCATAGGTTCAAGCAGTTCACTGTTCATGGGTGATTATTACCAGCTAGTGTGAGAAGAAGAGGCTCTCTTCATACTTCCTCTTTCTTTCACGTATCCCTTCTCTCATTCTAATTCTCCTTCACACCCATTTTTTTTGGGCCACCCACCTTCCTCTCCCTGTCCAGATGCCAAGGACAACTCGTTCTGTCGTTCACGCAGCTCCAGCATGACGAGCATAGACAGAGAGTCTCGAGAGGCCATCTCCTCCTTCCACTTCTGCGAGACTTTCCCCAGGAAGACGGACGTGGCGGTCAGCCCCAGTGTGCTGGTGGGCACCACCATAGGCTCCGTGCTGGTGATGGCCCTCAGCCTGCCAGCCAGTGCTGACCAGAGACTGCTGCAGACCACTGGAATATCCTCCTGTGGTAAGAGAAGTAGTGGACCTCTCACCTGTGGCATTTTCATCCTTCTATGCATGGGAGTGTGGTGTCTGAATGTGACTTTGGCAGATTTTGAATAGATTTAAACATTCTATGGCTTGTATTATTTATATTTTATATATGTGTTTTGGGCCTACTGTACAATGTACCATCTGTGATGGGACATCTTCCAACAGCTTAAGCCCTTTTCACACCAACGGGGCACCTTGCAACTCCTTGGGTCAAAACTGTTGCAAGGAGTTGCATGGTGACCCTTTGGTGTGATATGGTTCATTGAATTACATGTGTTGAATCGCTTGGGTCAATGCGTGTCCACGTGCAACAAGACATCACATAGCAAGGTCATGCGCTAAAACAGTCTTGACCCTTTGGTGTGAAAAGGGCTTTAGCCAGGAATTGCTTCACCAGACATACAGTACAATATGGGACAGTACAATCTGTCATATCACAGACTTGGCTTGTCCCTACCTAATTCAGGCCATCCCATCTTAAAATGTCCCGCAAGATTTATTGTGTATCTCTTCATTATGAAACTCTGAACAGTAAAATAAATTATTTTCATCAGGTTGACCACTTGAACGAACACTAGCATCCCTATCTTGGGGGTCTAGTACAAACCAATCTGCATGCTCACAACTCATCGCAACAGGTTGTGAGCATGTAGATTATCTATTTTCCAATGGATGGAAGAAGCGTCTTTGGGTACTCATGCAAGAAAAGTTTTGTTTTTTTCCAGACTGTTTTCTAGGAAACAGGATGGGGGCTTAGTATAGACCCCTGTGGGACACCTTCAACAACATAACGCTGTTCAAATCAGAGTTGCAAAGTGCTTTAATGACAGTTAAGCAAAACAGATAATGATAAATAAAACTAATAAATAAATGTTAACACAATAAATAATGTGCTGTTAAACTTATCTCTCTGTGCATTGCCAGGCACTTTGGTCAAACTGAAGGGGGGCATCCTGACCATGGCCCTGCTGGACGCGGCTGGCTCTCTGCTGCTCCCTACATACGAGTCGTGGTACGACCCCAATGCCTCCGAGGAGGACAAGGAGAAGGAGCGGAGCAGGAGACGCAGGCCGGCCTCCCCTCCCGCCTCCTCCTCCCAGGAGGGCCAGGACAGCCAGTACGTGGTGGTGTGCTCGGAGAAGCAGGCCAAGGTTGTGGCCATGCCTTCGCAGACCCGCCTGTACAAGCACAACATCACAGAGTCGTCCTTCGTGCTGAGAGCCGACGTGGTGCAGATGGCCGCGACAAACTGCATCGCCTGCTTCTGCGCCAACGGACACATCATGACTTTGAGGTAGCCTCCCTCCTCCACACACGCTTCATCTGTAGTCAGTAATGCCAAGTGGGTCTTTTTTGCAATTATATAGAAACAAATACTTAAAGCAGAAAAAAAAGGAAAAACAGAACGCAAAAATACATCTTTTTTGTTTGTGTCTTGGGTCTCTTGGGGTTATAATAATAATTTATTCTTTATTTTATTGTTTTGTTTTGTAATTTTTATCCTCTGTTCGTGACGGGACAGTACAGAGACGGACATAATTCAACACAAAATGTAGTAAATGGGGGGGAAAACCACTGTTTGAGAAATTCAATTCAATTCAAATTTATTTAAGTGTCAAATCACAACAAGTTGTCTCAAGACACTTTACACATAGAGAAAAGAAGGAAACCGACAAAGATCCACCCAGAGCAAGCAATATTGCAACAGTGGAAACGAAAACAGTGAAACAGTGTATGTACTTAATATACTGTATACTCCTGTGTGTTTTTCTGCCACAGTTTGCCCAGCCTGCGCCCCCTGGTGGATGTGAACTACTTGCAACTGACAGACATGAGAATAGCCAGGACGTTCTGCTTCTCCAGCCTGGGACAGGCCCTGTACCTCACCTCCCCCACGGAGATCCAGAGGATCACATACAGCCAGGAGACCTGCGACAATCTGCAGGTCACATACCGTCACATCACTCCCGCTTTGTTTTAGGGAATTCATATCGATACAGAGAGCTTAGAGCTTAACCCCCTTTAAGACCTGAGGCCAGCTCAGTAGTTTTCAAACTTTATCCTAATTTTCAAGATTTTTCAAAAATGTTCAAAAATAACATGTTTAATATATGCTATTTTTGAATAGAAAACACAAAAAAACTAGAATGACGCAGATGCTTTCCAGAAAATGGATAGGTCATAGGCCTGACTTAAACACTGTTCTCCATTTGTCCAACCATTAGCACGTTGTGTAACTAATGGTTTGACAAGTGCTTTATAGTAGTTAATAGTATATATTTTTAGTGTATAAACTGTACACTGTGAGGTGCTCTGAAATAGAAATGGAGGACTAAAGTAAAAAATGTCAATATCTGAACATAAATCACTACTGTTTGTTTATTAAATAGTTGAACACAGTTGTATTTACGTTGTGTAATGTGTTTTGCATTGCAAGACCTGATATGTATTATGTTAAGTCCACAAGATGGTCTCATATTTAGGCTTGCCACAAATTTATATCACCAATAGACCTTGCAGTAAGCCCCGCCCTCTCCCCAGTGCCCTACCATGGGTAGGACACTTTCCAGCCGGGCTCATTCATTCCAATGTAAATATCATGGACATTACCCATTAAATACTGGTTCATTTTTGGGACCAGACGTTCAAAATCTCTTCCAAATCTGTCAACAAGGCCTGCCATATGCACTGGAAAGATATGTGCGTGACATTTCTTTTTTAAAACAATGTTTTATCATATAGGAAAACTATTGGTGGAGAGCCTTGTGCATCCTTGAGCCTTGTGCATATGCTTAGCTGTGATTGGACCATAGCAGTTTGGGGAGGGGCTTACTGCAAGGTCTATTAGGCAGTCTAGACTAGAGCACAGATGAATCCAGTACCTGTATGTACATACTGTACATCATTTGACATGTTGTTTCTTCTCCAGGAGATGCTCAGTGAGCTGTTTACCCCGGTGGAGACACCAGAGGCTCCCAACAGAGGGTTCTTCAAAGGCTTGTTTGGTGGAGGGGCACAATCCCTAGACCGGGAGGACCTCTGTGAGTACACCACCTGCTGTAGCTTCATGTTAACTTCAGCTGTTAACATGAAGCGCTTACATGTTCTGTTCTCATTCACTCATGTTGTCACACTCATAAAGTAAGATATCCTAGTGCAATAATAAGTAATTGGCTTATTGGAGGATGGAGGTACTGTAATAAAACTTAAGATCAATTGTTGATGCATTGACTTTTCCTTGTATTTCTGGTAGTTGGTGAGACAACCGCTGGCAAAGCCTCCCGCAGCCTTGCTCAGCACATCCCTGGCCCAGCGGGCATGGAGGGCATGAAGGGCGCTGCCTCTGGAGTGGTTGGGGACCTTGCCCGTGCCCGGATAGCTCTGGATGAAAGAGGGCAAAAACTGGGAGAGCTGGAGGAGCGAACGGCGGCTATGATGTACAGCGCCGACTCTTTCTCCAAACACGCCCATGATGTATGTTTCAAATCTGGCCTTAATTTTCTATCTTTTTTTTTTTAATCTAGCCAAATCCCTTTTCTCAGCTTCCTTTACAATCAGAGCTAAGCCTAGGCTGATTGATTCATTGATTACAGTACATTTCAACCACAACTCAAAACAAAACTGTTATCTGTGGACGACACCATAAAGCATTACACTTGTTTACAATAGGGTCCACCATGTTCAATTCATCATAACATTTAGAGACGTACAAATATACACTACTATATAGCCAAAATACAGGAAATCATAGCGGAGGTAAAAGAGAAAAAAGAGAAAATGATGATGGTATCCGTTTCAGCACCTTCATAAAATAGTGGTGCAATTCAAACGTAGACACTGATGTTGTATAGCAGGCAAAGTTGCTGCCTCCAAAATGATGGCTGGTAGAGAGTCGATTACACTGGCTTTTCCAATGTGCTGCATTCTCATAACCTGACTCTGCCAGATGGGGGCGGTATTGAGTCACAAATTCACAATCCAGTTTGTGAAACGAGTGAAGAAAGTTTCTTCAATCTTGTGGAGTGAGGTTAGCGTTCTCAATTCTCATGCATCAGTACACTGATGATTGCCTTGGCACTGGGCGGGATCAGCACCATGGACAGTGGTCAGGGCAATACTGTTTAGGCTTATGTATTGTAACTGGCTGCCTTACTAAACAATTTATTTTGTAATGCTGTTCCTTACACTGCTGTTTCGGAAACCCAGCGGTTTATGCTACCTCGCAAAAATCATTGCTGTGGAAACATATATTTGTTGCAGCTCGGCTCACCTCAGCGGTTGTGTGTGTGATATGTGTTGTTAAAGCACTATTCTGTCACAGGTAGTTGCAAGTAGTTGCATGCTGCAAGGACTTGCATGCCGAATCATTGGTATGGTGTGTGCTTTACATGGCTAAATAAAAATATCCAGTGTTGTAGTGCTACTTTTAGAAGTGGAGGGGACGCCCATAAGACACGTGTGCACACACATGCACGCGCATTTGCAAGCACATGTGCAACATGCACAGACACACTATTAAAACATGCAGACGTGTATAGCCTATTTAGGAACAGGGTTTACAATGCTTAATCATATCCATAAAAGTAAATGACAAGTCAAAAAACATATCAACATATAACACATCAAGCCCAGTAACGTAGATCCTTTTTTTACAACATAATTTTCCTTTCTGTTTTCCTTACTATCACTTGTGTTATTTCTCCCCAGATGATGCTGAAGTACAAAGATAAGAAATGGTACCAGCTCTGATGGACCGCTTGCGGAGCTCTGTAATCACGTTCATCACTTTCTCTATGAGGAGATGCAGCAGCAGGTCCCTCTCCTTCTATTCTCCATTTCTCTTCATGCGGAGGCTCCAGCCTCTAACAAACATGACACTTTTGAGGAGTTTTGGGGGGCCTCACACAATGCGTTACCTCAGTCACCAGAGGATTGCTGAGGGAGTGGATGGCATCCAGCCAGATGATGCAAAGACACACGAGAGGAATGGAAAATAAGAAGGGGGTCTTCTGAACATGTCTTTCTGTTTCAACACAGAGGGACAGGAGGAGAGCAGGAACTTTTCACTCCCCATCTGCCACGCCCTC
>OOFJ01133421.1:0-13834 GCA_900323375.1 Benthosema glaciale | reverse complement strand
TATATATATAGAGAGAGAGAGAGAGAGAGAGAGAGAGAGAGAGAGAGACATGAAGAGGGGGGAAAGATCCATGTTTTGAGCTTATCAAGTTGTAAGTGTTAATTTGCAAGAGAACTTCTAGTAGCATCTGTGAGAAAGGCATGGTCAACTAACTGCAATAGAAGATCCAAAACTTGACTAGTGAGAGAATGCAACATTGACTGGCTATGCACTTCAAATCGATCCAACTATCCAAACAACCCTGAAACATCAAAGAAAAGAAAATCAATATCCGAAACTTGGGTTTGTTAAAATATTATCACTGTATTTTTATGAAGTAAATGCAATGCATCCAAACAAACATCTACAGAAAAAAAGACGTGTGGAAAGGCAAAGAAATAAAAAGCATGTGAACGAAGGACAATTTCACAGGGGGAAAAAAAGTATACAGAGGGTTTACAGATAATCATTTAGGATGGTAATGGTAATGAGATTCAGGTGTTGTCTGAGAAGATACAACAGACTGTTCCACTTTAATATTGAAATCAGCAAATGAATTACATTACAACAAGCACAGCTACAGTACACCTCTGGGATAAATCCATATGAAGAAAAATAAAAATACAAACTTTGCAATTTAAAAAATGTACAGAAATTACAGAAAAATCATTCAAGTTAAAAACCAATATCTGAAAATGGATTTAACAAGTCGGAACCCTACGAACGAAATGCACTTGGCTTGAAAGTTGGTATTTACAGATTTATACACGCACAATGCGGTCCTCTTTATATATACACACACACACATTATTCATTCAGTGATACTGCAAAAAAACGGCGGAGAGGTTTAACAGGTATCCTTTCCTTTTGTGGCAAAACAAACTTAACAGAAATAACGTGAAATAACGTGAAGTAGATGTAAGGTTTCTGTGTTCTTTATCTTCACCCTGTGACAAACAATACTGAACTGTGATCTTTTAGAACCAAGATGAAGTAGGCATTATCTGAACATTCCAGAAGATAACAAAAGCCTCTGGGAAACCATTTACAGATGCAGTGGGGTTGGGAGAACTGAGAGTGGATATGTGCTGGTTGAGTTTTTTTTTTTTTTTTTTTTTCTTATAAAGTCACATTCTAACTTGGCTGAATTAATTCACTAAAATCATCATTGGTGAATGTCATTCAAAAGTTCAACTTCTTTTCTTTTTTTCCAGCAGTGCCAGGAGTGTTCCCAAGATGGCTAAGTAAGCCCAAACCCCCTCAAAAATAAAATAAAAGCAAAGAAAATGTCCAAAATGTGCTTAATTTGCATAGTCTCTCAATGCACTTTGTGTTTTCTTTTTTTATGTTTTTTGTCTTTCTTCTTGCCGGCACATTTAACGCAAAACCACTGCTGGTCCTCCGGTGGGGCGGTAAGAATCCCAACACAAGGCCTGCACACAAGAGACAATTAGTTAGTTACAACCAGTGAACAAACACATTACAGAGCAGGGTATCCACCAGTATCAGCACTTACATAATACATTTTAACTACCACTGTGAATGGAGATTTAATTTACATCAAATCCAATGATTGTTAAATGTCACCAGAAATCTGTATCAATCATAACACTGCCAGTGCATGTTTGGCAACTTTCAATGATAGTATGGAGGGGGTTATGGCTGCCCAAATTATATACATTATGATAACCAGGTCATATGTACCAGTTACAGTGGTTTTATTCACGTTTTACACCGCTTTGCTTATATAAGCAATGTATGATATACATATTCATTAAGTTAACCAGGTCATTCAAATGTTACACCGCTTTGCTTGTATGAAAACCCTCAATACCTAGCAACCCCTGGCAGCCTTGCATTGGCATTGCTATGGCTGATACAGACTGCGGATGCCACTTGACAGTGACTGGGTTTGAAGTCAAATTGGTATTAATTTTCCACTTCATTTGCCTTTCCATTCTCACTGCTTTTTTGTGTGTTTTTCTTGGCTGTCTTCTCTGAATCTCCATCACTTGGCTCCTGTTCTACTTCTGAATCCATGTATCCTTTTCCTCTTATTTCTGTAGATTTAGATTCAGCACTGTCTATAATTTAACTGTAACATTGACCATACTGTTACAATCTGACATTAACTATATTTCTACAATTACTAGCTTAGAGATAATTATAACGGAGGATTGACCATCTCATTTTCCCAATGTAAATAAAATCTGCTGATTTACAAGGCATTTTTTCTACACAATACCAGCGTACAGTGTGTATAAATTAAGCTTATAGCCATGGGCAGTTTTTGTTAAGTTTCACCTATAATGACGTGACCAAAATCGAAAGGCCACAGTTAATGTGGTTAAAGTATGCTACAAACTGCCTTGTTCTACTGGCTCAGACTACTTTATTAATTACAATGGATGTGGAACATTAACTTCCCATTCAGACTGATTACCACTTACTTAGCGTGCTTAGTAATTTTCATATAACGTCAACTATGTTTTCTCAACTAACTAGGGCCATAAACAAAAATATGCTGGTGTATGAGTGGACCAGAGAAGTAACTTATGATCTCAGCTGCATGGAATGATGGACATGACATGATCCTGGTGAAGGTCCTTGGGTGATTCAAACAATAAACTGAGATCAAGTCTAACAGTGTGCAGACTATTGTTATTTTATGCTGGAGATATGACCCTTACCAATGGTACCAGTCATCACAGTCATCACAACCTATCATGGGGCTGCCGTCATCTGGCTTGTTGCAGCCGGGACAGATCCAGATCTGGTTTCCCCACTCATCTCGGACCTACGGTGAACAAAAGGATCACAAATGACTGGTAAGTGGTAACATGGTATATTCAGTGATAAATGAACAGGAGGCACACTAAAGGGAACCTCAAAAGCAAAAATGCAGCGATAGCGATAGTGCATGGCTGCAACTATATTGCCTAATAGTTCATAATAGACGTTTTGTAATCATTGGGGAAATTTCTAAAGGTCATAATGGACAAGCTGTATTTGTTCCACAGAGGCATAGTGACAAAATGTGTTCCTGTTACTCAAAATGCACACAGGTTGACCAGTCTGGTTGTGATTTAACAGATCCCACATTCTGTGCACTCCCGAGTGTAGTGTAAACTATGGCGCTTAGTTGATAATACTGAGTGCAGAGACTTTAAAGGTATGATGAGCCTAAACCGCTGCTCTGGGTATTGTGTGATAAAATAAAATACAATAAAAGCCAGTGTTTTTGTTTTGTCTTGTTCCTTTTCATCAGGCCCAAATTGTAGTCCTTAATGCAGACTGTAACAATTATTCTGTAGTATTAAACTTACAAACCCATCAATTGCACTGTTGATAAACATTAATTTGACTGAAATCAAAGTAGAAACCAAAATACACTTATGATCGCCATTTTGATCATTGTAAAAAATAAGAAGTTAGGGTTTTAATTGGTAGAACTCACCACATAGGTACTGACAGTCTCAGTTATAATAAGAAGTTAGGGTTTTAATTGGTAGAACTCACCACATAGGTACTGACAGTCTCAGTTACAACGCTGCGTACTGGTGTTTTGAGGGGGCCAGAAGGGGACATCAGATATGTGGGGGGAAGCATAGGTGGAGGTGGAGCAGCGGGGGGAAGTGGTGAGGCAGGCAGTGCCAGAGAGGCGACAGGTGGGGTAATGATTGGTGGTGGTGGTGGTGTCACTGTCCGAGGACGATTTCCAGGGCCGGATTTTGGCATAGAGATCTTGGGCACTGGTGTTTTGGGCTCCGAGTTTGGGACCACTTTACTGATAACACTAGGAAGAGAAAAACAACACCAGTATGTAAAAAATGGTGTGAATGAATTATGAATGTCTATATTTGTCACGGCAAGAGTGGAACACAGGTATTTAAAAGTACAGGTTTTACAACACATACCGTATGACACAGTCAAAACTACAGGACCAAATGACATAACTGTAAATAGGCAGATAACCATGCAAGACATATTGTGGACAGTAGGCTATATTATAGTTATTACATGGGCAATATTAAATGGTTGGTTAACCAAGGCATTTTACAATCTGTAGTTTTTATAACAGAGCAGTGGATGGTCTCTGTTTATGTTGCTATGGAAGTGGAAAGATGACCTTGTAAGTTAATCTTAAAAATCTATATTTTGTGTAGAGACGCACTGAGAAATCGGCTGCCGATTGGTACTTGGCCGAGCTTTCTAAAAAATCTCTATCAAGCTGTGGCATCCCTACTGTAAGTAGCTGTATTGGGAAATAAACCCTGGCTGTGCGGCACAGAGGTGATGCAAGTATACATGCTTACATTTTGTCCTGGCCAGCTCCCACTCTGAGTGTCAGTCTGGGAATTACTGGAGACGGGAGAGCTGCTGGGGTGTCCACCTTCACCTGGGGAAAGAAGGTAAAGTAATGTGTATTTCTGTATTACAATTCTGACTCTAGTTATCACAGACACACAATAAAAGTCAGATTGGATAAGTTACCTTTTCCAAGCGAATCCTCTCTTTTTCCTTCTCTTTCTCCTTTTCTCGCTTTTCCTTTTCCCTCTCTTTTTCCTTCCTCTTTTCTTCCTTCTCCCTCTCCTTCTCCTTGGCCTTCTCTCGCTCCTTTTCCTTCTCCTTGTCCTTCTTCTTTTTCTTCTCCTTCTTGTCTTTCTTCTTGTCCTTCTCCTTGATCTTCACTTCCTTCTCCTGGAGGATTGGAGGCAGAGGGGGCAGCATGGAGGGGATACGCAAGCAGGCGGAGGGACTGAAGAGGGGTGGAACGTCGCCCAGGCCAAAGGGAGTGAGAGCAGACAGCTTTGACCTGTCGTCTTTCCCCTTGTCTTTGCTCTTGTCCCGTTTCTCTTTGTCCTTTTTACTTCTCTCTTTATCTTTCTTCTTGTCTTTGTGTTTCTCCTTCTCCTTTCTAGACCCATCTCCATCTTTGGACTTCACCTTCACAGACCCATCGGGGCCAACAAAGTCCCGCTGACGGAAATGCTCATCATCCTTAGCACCAAACTCCTTCCATGGTATTTTGCTCTCCTTAGTGAAGTCCTTGCTCTTGTCCCTGTTCTTTTCCTTATTCTTTTCTTTCAACTTGCCCCTGTCCTTGTCCCGGTCTTTGTCTTTGGGCTTGTCTTTCTCCTTCTTCTTGAATTTAGTTTTGAGCTCCTTCTTCAGCTTCTTCTTGATTTCTGCTGGGGAAACAGTCCTGTTTTTCTCCTCAAATACCTTTAGAAGGGGTTCAGGAGTGGGTGGTGAAGCCGATCCAGAAGACATATACTCTCCTTGGTTTTGGGGGGGTGCAGATGGACCACCCTGATTGACTTTACGGATCACCTCATTAATTGAGTCATCCATTGTCCAGTTTCCTGGCCCTACATTGAGATGAAGCGGCGTTGATGTGTCTTTGCCAGAGTTGTTGGGTCCCAACATTAGTTTGGGTGTAGAGGGCTCCATGATGGTGAGCCTTCTTGGACTGGAAAATCCATTGCTCTCAGACTCTGAGCCTGAGGAGAAAGCAAATGGGTCTGGCTCCCGCTCAGCACATGCTCTGGCGATTACAGCATCAATAGAGTCATCAATTGCGGTAGTGTCAGGCTCAAGTTTACTGAAGTGAGCGTCTGGTAACTCCTTGTCATCCACACTTGGATGCATATGGATGTTCTCCTTCCCCATCCTCTCACTTGCTGACAGGGGCAACTTATGCAAACCATCCACTTTTCCCTGGGGGTGAGATACCTTGGCAGAGACCATCTTTGGGCTCTTGGGGCTTTTAGGACTCTTGGTCCTGCCTGGGGATTTTTTCCTCTCCTTAGAAGACTTCGGAGAACGGATGGGGCTGCCACCCATATGTCCAGCACTGACCCCTTTAGGGGACTTAGTCCGTGGTCTGCCAGGGGAGGAGACCTTAGGCTTTCTTCCTGGAGTGCCATGGGACTTGTGATCAGAATGTCTAGGTACAACTGGCTGAGGTCTGAATGATGGAGTTCCAGAAGGTGTTTCAGGTGATAGGGAGCCAAGGCTATCCTGAGAAGCTAGCATGCCAGGTGGAACACGTTGTGGGTTGAGGGAAGTAAGGGGCTCCCTGGGCTCAACCCCCCATTCCGGGCTGAGGCCAGGATGCATGCGTGGTCTCTTGGAAGTGGGCATCATGCCTATAGCCGAATCAGGGCTGTCCAGGTGCCTCTTAAGTGGGTGGTTCTCATCATTGACAGCCTCATCGTCCTCCATTTCCTCATCATCTTCTTCTAGTGGCACCTGCATAGCTTCAGCAGAGGTACCCATGTCCGGAAGGACCTCTTCTTCCTCTTCTTCTACAGAGCGGAAAGGAGAGAGGAGTGAGAAGAGAACTATATTCAGTTTAAGTGTCATACAGTTCATTATGGCACAATGAACTCGCACACAGTTTCTTTGTAGTGTCCCATCACCATAGCCAAAAATCCACTGTAAACACACAACTCCACAGTCCATTCACAGCCAACATCACTCATACTCATATGTATTGCCTAGCAGTTTTAAGACCTACCTTCTTGTAAGGAGACCAGGGGTGGCATATACTCTGGAATGTAGTCCTTTCTCTCCTCTGCATCTCGTGCTCCGGGCTGCGGGAACTGCAGGACGTTGTTTTTGCTTACAGGGAAGAGTGGTGTTTGATGGGCGAAGGCCACAGGCTCCAGGTTGTGGACATAGTCTTCCAATTCACTCAAACTCACCCCTAGCAGCCTGAAGGCCTGGCCAACATCGTCCAGCACTGGGTCTGTACGTCCATCTGAAACAAATGTATCACAATATGGCCTTGAAATGCCAGCACTGTGTAGAATGGCAGATTTAGCTCTACTTTGATCCAAGGCTTGTCCTTCAGCTGTTTCTTTGCTTAGCTAAACATACTATAATTGTGATGGCACTAGAGTGCTGCACTGCACCCCAAGTACATCAAGATATCCTGCAAGTGTTGACATTTATGATTGATCCACACTCACTCACTCACAACACGAGTGAAGAAACAAGATACATATAAATAGCTGAATAGATGTCCACTCAAAAAAAGGGGGGGAAGTTCTGATTGTTCTCTCTAGTCAACTGCAGGGGACAAAGTCAATTATATAATCATAATACAAGACTACTTAGCCAGCGAGCTATACTGTACGTTTTGAAATCCAACCTTTGCTAGTCACAAGGCCTTAACGTTGAGTACATTGAGGGGGCGCTCGCTCGTCGTCACAGAGCGGGAGGGCTACGTTTTAAAAACAACGTGATCGTCTGGTGGTATTTACAGTCGCTTTGCCGCAGTGATCCAGAAGATAGAAGAACCGTTCCCAGTCCAATATACTTACAGAGCTCCGAGTATCGATGGCAGCCCCTGGCCAGCTGCTGGATGTATCGGTGCAGAACATCCGACAGCAGATCGCAGGCGGTGACCTGAACCGCATCCCAGCCCAGCGCCTGGCAGATCTGCGCCACCGAAACACGCAGCAGCGAGCGGGCATAGCTCTCGCACATTATCGCCGTCGGTCGACAAAGTTGCGGTCCTTTATTCCAGTCAATCCCGGCTCCAAAACACGTCCCCGGTCTTCATGTTGAGTTGAAACCCGCGAGGGGCTGGAAAAAAACGACGGTTGTTTTGATTTTTGACATCTATTTTAGTAAATGTATTGGCGCTTTTGCCAGAGTCGCCATCTTAGTTTCCCGTCGACATAACCCATCCCCAGAGCGTCGACTACGCATGCGCAAAAGTATGTACCCCCCCAGCCCACTGGCCACGGTGTGCGTTCGAGAGGTTCCTCACTGCGACAGAGTGCGCAGGCAGCGGTGGGGAAAGTACTGTACTGTTTTATTTCACGTTGAAATACTCTGTTACAAGTTGCAATTTACAAGTCCGGATTTCAAAATCGGCATCAAATAATATACGTTTAAAGTACCAAAAGTCCCATTTCACAGGTTTCAAATGTATCAAATAATATATATATTTTTAAATATTTTTTTTAAATAGCAGACCTACAACGCTCACAACGCGTTGGTTGTACTTAAACACACAAAGTAGTACTTGAGTAAATGTACGAAGCATCAGCATCGACAAGAGAAAGAAAGAACCAGACCAAAACAAATGACCAGCCATATCGACGCCGCTGGGTGGGATGATCATGAGTGATCGCTTTAATGAATCGCATTCGTTACTTACATGCTGGCGCAGCAACGCATGTTTATTTCTATGTATCTTTTTTAGGCTGTTCTTTTGTACCTTCTCCTGGTTTTAGCCTGGTTCAAATAAAATGATGGTATCCAACCCAGACATTTTGCTCGAGAAAAATGCTCGGATCTCTACGATACATTCTCAAAATATGTCGGACACTTTTGTGGTTGTTGTTCCTGGATCCGTTCTCTAAACGCATCCATGTCTGTACCGCAAACTTCCTCTTTGAGTGCGGTTTGGGCTAACCACTTTTAAATGCAGCCACTAGATGGCCACATTACTCAGTTTCTGGTTTATATCTAGGCCATAGGGTTGATGTAGCCTGACTCCGCCACCTGGGGGCAGCAGTGCGTTCCTTCTAAGGTAATAGGAGGGTACTTGTGAACTCATACTACCGCAATCTGGAGTCAGGTTAGGGTTGATGTAGTCCTATTTGATATCCGCTATTTGATGTATTTTATTTGTACAATAATATTACTACTACTACGACTACGACGACGACTACTACTACTACTACTACTACTACTACTACTACTACTACTACTACTACTACTACTAATAATAATACAACTATATTTGTATAGCACCTTAATGCAGCTTAAAGTGCTTTACAGAGCAATAGAGGGAAAAAAGAAAAAAAACATTAAAATAATAGCAGTGTAGAAGTATCTCTTGAGTTGTGCTTTAAAATGTTTACAGAGGCTGCCTGTGAAGGTAATATAGTTTGTTCCATGCTGTTGGCCCGTAGAAGCATTAAGCTGCTCTGTTTTTGTTGCCATTTTTTGGCACTAAACTGAGTTAATTGCCTGAGTTAATTGCCTTTCAAATGTTTTATTGGGGCTCCTTATTGTTTGTTAATAATTAAAGTAGCTATAGTCTTCTTCACTGTACACATATAGCACTGACTGAGAATGTCGTATAGAGTAGGCAAAGATTACATTTCCTTTACTGCCTCCAGTCATGTGGCTACTGGTTGGAAACTGTGGTTGAAGTAGGCTAGTTGTAACTTACTTACCTCTCCTTGCCCATAAGAGTCTTAAGACTGCAATAATATACTGAACCCTGTCTCATGGTTGGCCTTTGCTTTGTCCCAGGAAAGACCCATCTCCCTCAGCTTCATCATCACTGTCCTTCGTCAGGTGTTCTTTGGTCTGCCTCTCTTTTTCCCCCCCAATCGTCTCAAGGCAACTTTGGGTAACCGTTCATTGGGCATCCTGAACACATGACCGAGCCATCTATAGCCTGGGAATGTGCACTTTGACCATGTGGTTATTGTATAGCCTGCGTTTTATTCCCCTAAGCAACTGCATTATAATACACCAGTAAGACGAGACGACCTATAACACACCAGTAAGACGACCTTTAGGGTCGCAATTAATGTATTATTCATAAAGCTAATTGTTTCTTTTTTATTGCAGCAATAGAAAAATATGGGTAATTTGTGTTATTTGTGTGATATTTCAGTATTTCAAAGTGTCCATGAGCATAGATATTTAAAAAAATATTTCATTGTATCAACTAAATCCTCCAATAGAGATCATATTAATTTGGTGGATTTATTATCTCCACATCATATATTTTTTTCGGCATGGACAGAATGCCACAACCTGTTACTAGGTGAAGCTCCACGCCTGGTGTTATTCAGTCAGCACACACTACCTTCAGCCTGAGCATCTCAAAGACCTCCACCAACACTCCTGGTTCCATTTTGATGTGTTGCAGCGTTCTTATGTTTGGTAAAAGCAACTTCATGGACTGTGGCAGCTTGTAACCTGTTGAGCCAGTGGAAAAGCGTAAGTGAATGGTTTTTTAACAGTACTGTTTCCCCACCTCATTTGCCTCGTGCTTTTCATTCCTAGTGCTTTAATTTGGTCCTTTGTAAATGCTACATTCAACTTATTTGCCATGTTTGTTTGTTTTTTTGGTAGAACCGCATGTGTTCTCTTTTACCTGTTTAGGGCTGCTCTTAATGTTTTTGTTGTCCTTCTTTCTTTTTCCAACTCCTTTCTTAGTTCAATGACTTCATTGGCTCCTAGCTCCTCGTGAATGGCTGGTACACAGAGTTCATTGGCTCCTGGCTCCTCCGCTGGTACGCCGCTCTCCATCTCCTCACGGACTTGATCTTCTGGAATTGCTGGTACACTGCTTTGCGGTACGTTCCTCTCCGTCACCTCACCAACTTCACCTTCTTGTCTGTCTTCACCTTCCTGTCTGTCTGTCATTGGCATGTGCCTCTCAGTTCCCTCTCTTACACTTCTCCGCCTTCCATCACTTCCTCCATCGGGTGTCTGTAATGATGACATGGCATTGTTAGTGTTACAGGGGGTAGTAGACACTAGACAGTCACTGAACATCTACATTATGACTTCCAAAATATTCATACCAAAGTTCTGTATAACACAGTAGCTGTGGTCACCAGGCGCTACATGAACCGGAAGTGGTTATGGGATGATCTTTTGCAAAGAGGCCTTCCTCCTCTTGGGCAGAGGGCGATGGGCAAAGATGGTAGGCACTGCATTAGGTCTTAGTTTTTGCTGTCCTTATGAAGTCCTCTCACTCTGCCTCAAAATGTGACTGCAGAATTGCTTATGTTAGATTCCACACACATTCCACAGATTCCAGAATTTACAAATTGTCATAAAATGCCAATTGTAATAATGTGCAGTACATAAAGACCATTGAACCACAATAGAAATATCCAAATGTGGAATTGACAAATGACTACCTCACAAAGTTTGATTAATTTTGTTTTAATTATCAGGTTACTCCTCCGGACTTGGGTCAACCACTTCATTCTCCTCTGTGCATCCCATACATCCGGACGCCTTTTTCAGACCGACTGGGACATCCTACTGCTACGCAGCCAACCATGGTATAACTATGAAAGTGATGGATATCATATAGTTAATCATCACGCTAAAATATGTATCTGAAAACATTATAGGTTAGAAATAAGCCACATAGAAGTAAACTACTAGAGCTCGCTGACTGTCTGTCTTCTTGTAAACACATGTGTGTAGCATAACTACCGACCCATCGCCGGAAGGGATGCAACGCTCTGATTGGTTCAGAAACTTCACAGGCCAGCATTTCAGGTAGGATTCATAATAAAATGCCCACCGTTTCCGTTTCACTGCAGCTTTAAAGGGGTGGTGAAATGGTTAATTTGGGCATTTTATTTTGAAGCTTCAGCCTCAAACGCTGCCTCTGTTGTTTCTGAACCAATCAGAGGTCGCATCCTCTAGGTTATGGGGTTTATGACGTGTTGATTCCGCATCTGAGAACAGCACGATGTACAGTATGTTTGTAAACAAAGCGTTGTGTTACACTTCTTACCTACGCACAACCTATATACATATTTTAGCGTGATGATTAAGTTTAAACCGAGGAAATCACTATCTGGAAGCCAACTTGAATGGATTTATAAACGGAGTAGTTTGTAATCACAACCAGCTGTGCGTGGAGGACAATTCAGCAATAGGAAAAAACTAACAGTGAGCTTAATTTCTATTGGCTTTTATTGATCCCAACCGCGACACGTCATCACTCAGCACGTTTTCGTTTTAGTAATTAAAAATATTTTTTAATGGACTTTTGATATAAAATACACACAAATGAAAATGTTACCATTTGTTTGGCATCCATTGTTAGATATGGCCATATAATGACCACATATGTGGTCTAAAAGTGTGAAAAGGGTATTTTTCATTTCACTGGTCCTTTAATGTTTACAGTAAAACGCCAAGTTTTACTGATTTCTGATTTTCATGGTCAAAGTCAACTTTATTGTCCACAAGGGAAAAAACTAGAATATCTTTAGAAATGGTGTTGTAAAAAGCCCATGACTAGATAGCGGTGATCCACTCCATAATTGCCTCTTTGTTCCATCCAGGATGTAATGAATGAATGAATGAATTTTATTTATATAGCACCTTTCCAAACATATAGTCACAAAGTGCTTCACAAAATATAAACATAAAACAACAAGGCATCAAAAAACATCAAAAAACATAACATAAAATACAACAAGGCATCATCATCAGAACCAATTTAAAATTTGAAAAGGAATAACAGCATCACAACACTTTAATATTAGCTAAAACACTTGATATACAGGTGGGTTTAAAAAAAAGCGATTTAAAAGAAGTCACTGACTCCGCTAGCCTAAGGGACAAGGGCAGGGAGTTCCAAAGCAGAGAAATGGTATAGTGCTGCGACCTGCATACAAATCTATGATAAAAATGAAGCCGGGAGCTTGATTTATTTTTTGGTGCGAGAACTGTAATGTGAATAAAATGTATTGAATGCTAGTGGTTGCCAATGCCTTGTATTCTGTACTAGTTACCAATGTATTGTTCAGTTGCAATGTTGTTGAAACAAAATTCAGTTTAGCAGCGCCATCTACAGTCCACTTCCCAGTATGCTGATCCAGAGCTACGCACGCAGCAGTACTAGGCAGGTGCTATGGGTGCTGACTTGCTGTGTCGGATTAAGGCATACTTTTATTAGACATAGCATTGGGCCGACATGCGTTGGGGGTTGGGATGGGTTAAGGTTAGGTTTAGGTGGGTGCCCTGTGGGAGGTTAGGGTTAGGGTGAGAGTTTGAGATATGTTACTTGTCGTTATCTGACCAATGGTATGTGACAATGTCATTTTCAGGACTGTACCATATGTTATGTAATGGTTTATAAATTGTAGTAGCACTGGCTGGGCACCTGTAGATGGATCGCTGGAGGAGGAATCCTATGGCATCAGGACACAATCACTAAACCGGGCTGAATTGAGAATGACAGAATCACGACTCATGTGTCCATATGAAGATGTATTATAATAAATGATGTGACAATTTGAAAATTAAAAACTAATAATATATAAAATCCAAAACAACCAACCAACCAACCTTCTTATACCTGCTTGGAAGACATCAAAAGCTGGATGGCAATCAATTTCCTTCAGCTAAATGAAAATAAAACAGAAGTAATCATCTTTGGACCTACAACCTCAACCGCCCTATCCCATTCACCCGGCCCCCTACAGTCAAACTCCAAAAGCTATGTCAAAAACCTGGGAGTCTTTTTTGATTCGGCACAAAACTTTAATAAACAAATTAGTAATGTTATCAAAGGCAGTTTTTACCAGCTCGGAACCATAGCTAAACTAAAACCAATTTGAACGGACAGTTACAGTAACGCATGCATTCATCACCTCCCGGTTAGATTACTGCAACTCTATATTTAGGTCTGCCCCACTCCACCATCTATCGCCTACAGAGGGTCCAAAATGTGGCTGCCAGACTGTTAACTGGAACGAAGAAACGAGACCATATCACCCCTGCATTAGAAAAACTACACTGGTTACCTGTTAAATTCTGAATTCAGAGTTAAAATCCCTGCTCTTGGAATTTAAAGCCCTCAACGACCAACGGCCTTGCCCCCACCTATATCTCCGAATTAATAACAGCACCCCCGGCCACTATAGGACACTTAAGGCTCCATTTTTGTCACACGCTAAACCCCTTATCCCTAACTTTTTTCCTTTTCTTTTTTTTTTTTTTTTTTTTTTTTTTTAAATATTTTTTTTTTTTAATATTTTTTTTAAAGATTTTTTTGGAACATTTTCGGCAGTCAAGGTAGGATGTAAACTTTTAGTTTAGTAGTCAAAGTGTT
>OOFJ01133418.1:0-10485 GCA_900323375.1 Benthosema glaciale | reverse complement strand
TAAGGGATTTAACTCTGAGAGTGTACAAATGGAACGAAATGGACCCTTACTGGTTTGTAACTCTCAGAGCTATAAATAAACATTGAGCTCAGAAAATGTAGCTATTTAACACTTATTTTAAAATAAATATCACTTACTCCCTACCTTTTAAGAGGAGTACTTTCAATACATCTTTACCATTAATGCATAGCAGCAAGGTGCTGGCAGCTAGAAACTAAATGTCTGTCTGAGTGGACAAATCTATTAACGTGATGTTTTTTTACATCTGAAAGTTGTACTTCTCTGTCCAGATGGTATTATTGTGACGTGGCAGTACATTTCACAGCATGACAAAATACTTAAGTATACAAAGAAATGACATATTTATGGCAATAGCCAATCTACAAGCTTGCAATGCATTGAATCGCAATGCGTTGTAGATTGTCTGTTTCCGTAAAAAAAAACGAATATATATTTTTACGTCTTGCCCATGTCTGTGTCCATGTCTTGCAGGTCAACCAGGAACAGTCCAGCTCTCAGCAGGTGGAACAGTTTAAACACCAGCCCTACACCTCTCAGGTTAAGATCTCCATTATCTCCATTATCTCCAAAAAGTGTCCTTTACGGCCACTACTAGAGGTTGTTGCAAATGTAGTTCAGGTGCTTTCATGATTGGCTGCCTTGTCTCTAGGCTGCCTCTAAGCCAATGGGAGACTAAAACGCATACTATGAACGCCGCAATGTGAAGCCGTGAGCTGAGGCAGATCGAGACTGTGGCACACAAACTGATTATACTAGATTCATAAACAAGCTGCTTTCTGCACCTAGTAGTTATGGCTTTCTTCTTGTTTAACTTGTTTATCTTTATGTAATTGATACAGTAGACAACAATGGTGCATATTATGAACATTAGTGAGGATGAGGGATGGGACGATATGAATGACATGTCACCAACGATTATTGTGGCAAAAAATATTTGTTATTAACAATATTATATATCACAATAATCAAAAATGCTCAAAACTTAAAATTGTTAACCACTTGAAAGCATCCCTATTCTGGGGACCAAAAACAGCTGATCTACAGCGTTGTGACCTTGTATGTCACAGTGAGACATGTGTAGGACCTTAATGCAGAACCGCCTCCATGCGATTACCAACTGAGGTTCCGACATGAAGCCATGCCCCCCGCGCCTGATTGGTCGGTGTAAAACTGTCATGGCGGCTAGCTGCCCGCCGACTAACAATAAGCCAAACCCCAAAACCTAACCCTAATACCGCTAAGCATGTCAAACAGCGATGTTTGACATGCTTTGCGGTTTTAGGGTTAGGTTTTGGGGTTTTTGTCTATTACTATCGCTACCCCAAACTCCTAACCTGACCTTAACCGCAAGCAGGTTGCAACGCTGTTGTTATTGTGGTGCCGCCATGACGACTTTACCAGTTTTACACCGACCAATCAGGCACGGGGGTGTGGCTTCATGTCAGGAAATAAGTTCGTATCTCGGTTGGAAAAAGTGTTCAAGCTGCAGAACCACAAGCAGGCAGGAAGGCAGATAAAGTTGATGATTTACCACCCTGGGCAAGATCTACGCTGTAGAATCTACGCTGTCTGTTTGGGCGGAAGTTGCAGGATTTTGGCGGAAGTTACACCCGAGGAAATGACGTTGATGCTTTACAAATCAGTTTACATTCTGTGCGAATTAAACAAGTGATTGGTCAGGAAAATATCGTATCCGGGGGAAATACATCTAACGGATGTTCCGCCATTCGACATTTCCGCCGATAGCTTCTCTGCCTTACATTGTGACCAGGCTTTTCTCTTCGCAGATGAGTAAGCCTGGGACTGAGTCTAATGATTTACTATCAACTACACAGGACATCCCTATATGGGAAGGACATTGTGACAACAAACTATAAACTGGCAAGGGAACACTGAACACAGGGAGGTTTAATAGACTAGACACAGGTGCAATATAACTACAATCAACACAGATCGTCTGACACTAAACAGGACACAGGTGGAATACCAAGACTAATCACAAGGTTAGACATGGCAGGTATCAACAAATACAGCAGACAGGAAACACTAGGAACAAAACTACAAAATAATGGTACACAGGCCCTGACAGTAGATCCGCTATTTTGGGCAAATCTATCTGTGTAGAGTGAAATAGGAGCATATCAAATACACCTATATGCCTGTTTTATGCCTGTCATTAGCACCAAATGTGTTATTAATATGCACTCTCTATCCACAGTGTGATGGAGGTTCTGAAGCTCTGGAACGATGACCCAGAAGAGGTTCTGTTGGATCTGGGTTTTGGCTGTGAAGAGCCAGACATCTCTAAGCGCATCCCGGCACGCTTCATCAACTTCCAGTCCAAGGCCCGAGGAATCAACATCAGTGTGTTCCTGGAGGCCCAGAAGAACCGCCTGGACCTGGAGAACCCTGATGTTGGCAGTGAGTAATCCCATTACTACTAACTGTAATCTGATATTAATATACCTGGAGAACCCTGATGTTGGCAGTGAGTAATCCCATTACTACTAACTGTAATCTTATATTAATATACCTGGAGAACCCTGATGTTGGCAGTGAGTAATCCCATTACTACTAACTGTAATCTTATATTAATATACCTGGAGAACCCTGATGTTGGCAGTGAGTAATCCCATTACTACTAACTGTAATCTTATATCAATATACCTGGATTGGCAGTGAGTAATCCCATTACTACTAACTGTAATCTTATATCAATATACCTGGATTGGCAGTGAGTAATCCCATTACTACTAACTGTAATCTTATATTAATATACCTGGATTGGCAGTGAGTAATCCCATTACAATAATTACTGTAGGCTTGGGCCGGCCTAGCGGTCCGGGCACCTAGGCTGGTAATTGCTGCATTTCACGCCCATCTCATTCTGCATGTCCTGTCAACCTACTGTACACCTACTGTATCAATGAAGGCAAAAAAAAAGTTTTAGTCGACTAAACATAATTTTGGCAGGCTTTGATGGCGTCGTAATGCCTGATTTTACAGTTGCTATTTTCAAAGCGCAAACCAAATATAAAATGTCTTTTTGACTAGTCCATCCCTAACATTTTATTTCTTAGGGAATATTTATTTTAGTTTTGTTTCAGTCGACGACATTGACACTGGTCCTCCCTCTCCATCAGATCGTTTCAGGCAGTTGGAGGTCCTCCAGCAGGTGACCACGGCCTTCTCCTCGCTGGGGAAACCCTCCTCCTCCAGAGCTCCTCTGGTTCATGCGGATCAGAGCGCAGAGGCCCGCGAGAGGCGTCGCCTCATGGGGGCGGTGTTGCGCCGGGCCTCCAAAAGGTCCCTAGGCCAGATGCAGACCGCACAGCTACAGTCAATGGTACATTTCTTATTTTTAATCAAAATCCAACGATGATTGAATCAATTACTTAATGAACTGAATGAACTGAATTACTTAATGAACTGAATGAATGAATGAATGAATGAATGAATGAATGAATGAATGAATGAATGAACGAACGTCTGAGAATGAAATGAGTGTGTGATTGGATGAGTGGATGTGGGCGTGGAGTTGAGGCGGCCCAATAGAGTGTCGCAGTCCCGCCCCCCCCGACGAGAGGCCCGGAGAAGAATTCCCCATTCGTTTTCAAAAAGTATTTATTTAAAGACATTTAAATGCCACAGACAAAGCCAACTGTTGTGTGTATATTGTAATGATTTGTCATTACAATAAATATACACACAATACACACAATGTTTTGGGCCGATTAAATAATTGGAAAGAAGAAAAAAAAAAGGCAGTGTAGACCATCCGAGTTGGCTTTGTCCGCGGCATAAACGTCTTTTATTACTGTTTATCACTCATTTATTACTGTCTATCACTCATTTATTACTGTCTCTCACTGTCCGCAAGGGGCCCACATCGGACCAGGGGGCCTCCACCAACCCCAGCGCCACAACACAGACTTCTGCTACCAGCCAGCGGGGGTAATCTTACCTTCATAGAATCGGTCCTCCTCACTAATGCTCATTCATTCAAAGATGGCACAATGTCTGTGTCTACTAACACTCTGCACATGCACATGCAGATTGTTCTTTTGATAGTACAGATAGAATACAGAAGTCCTGACGTCACTCGCTCATCCCCTGGGTCGTGGAAGTCATTTCTCTATGGAGAATACTATTGCGTCATCTTAGAATTGTCTCATATAAGAATTGTGGTCTGAAAATAAACAATCCGTCTCTGTATCTCTTCTGCGGCAACTCTTCTCTGCACTAGTGCCTCACTAACAGTTTAGTCTATTTTTTTATTGGATGACAACATTGTCAATATATTTAGTCTTATATTTCATGTCGTCATAGCATAGTCTTTATTTAGTTTTTGTTGAGAGTAGAAAGGTAGTCAATATATAGGTAGATATATATTAACACTGCCTTGCACTTAACTACAGTACTTGAGTGAATGTACATTTTACTTTTCACCCCTGCCTCCAGTATCAGTGAGAAGAGGTCGCTACTGAAGCGGACGCGCTCCAGTCTCCAGGAGAGCGCTGGTCTGATGCCGCTAGCCGAGGAGCAAGGCACCGATGGTCCAGATGGTTCCACACAGGCTCAGGTTATTATTGTTTTGTTAATCATTTAGTTTAGGTTTGATTCGCTCTTAAAGTGGGGTTTCTTTCGTTTTGAGAAAAGGCTTATTTCTTTATTTTGTTATTATTATTGTAATATTAATTAATCAGGAGAGATTCACAAAGTTCCGAAAAATTGTGAAAATAGCCGATCCACAAGCTCACAACTGTCAGCTGGTAGATTGGCTTTTTTTTTTTTTTAAGATTTTTGAAAATGTTTGAAAATATTATGAGCTACTACGGACATTATCACTATATTTTTTTGTTAGTTTTGTATTACACACAATACAGTTTCAGTTAGCTTGTTTTTTGTAAAGCCTTGTTTTAACTTGTGTTTCTGTTGTCGTATGTGTCGTTGTATAATTTCTCTATCCTAGTTTTAGTCATTTGGTTACCATATCTTTAATGTATCTGTAATGCGAGTGTGGAATCGCCTTCACGTTCGAGTAAATGGTCACACCCCCTCCTGCTAGTAGTAGTAGGGGATAAAGTACAGTTTTACCGCAGCGGAGGGGCACCCTCTCAACCAACCTGTACTCAGCCAGCCCATGTTTGGAGTTATCAAGCGATTCTTCGAGTCGGCTGCTTCTAAGCAGCCGACTCGGAAGAATCGCTTGATAACTGGGTATCGGGTGACTCAGCCCTGTTTGAGTTGAAACCCGACAGGCACAGAACAGTGAATAATGTTGGGGGGGTGAGAGGGTTTTACCCTCGATTCCGCATTCACATCTGTGATGATAACCCTGATATGTTCTGTCGTCTCCCAGGACACAGTGCCCCCTAAGTTGGAGCCATTGAAGGAGGGTCTCCATCTTCCTCCTGTCTTACCCAGGAAGAGAATCCAGGCACAGGCCAAAGAATCCTTTGAAATGGAAGAGGTACAGTATATGAACCACCATGACAATATGAGCAATTCAACTGTAACCAGAGGTATATGAACCACCATGGCAATATGAGCAATTCAACTGTAACCAGAGGTATATGAACCACCATGGCAATATGAGCAATTCAACTGTAACCAGAGGTATATGAACCACCATGGCAATATGAGCAATTCAACTGTAACCAGAGGTATATGAACCACCATGGCAATATGAGCAATTCAACTGTAACCAGAGGTATATGAACCACCATGGCAATATGAGCAATTCAACTGTAACCAGAGGTATATGAACCACCATGGCAATATGAGCAATTCAACTGTAACCAGAGGTATATGAACCACCATGGCAATATGAGCAATTCAACTGTAACCAGAGGTATATGAACCACCATGGCAATATGAGCAATTCAACTGTAACCAGAGGTATATGAACTACCATGGCAATATGAGCAATTCAACTGTAACCAGAGGTATATGAACCACCATGACAATATGAGCAATTCATCAGTAACCAGAATATATGAACCACCATGATGAGCAATTCATCTGTAACCTGCAACAGTGGGCGTCTAAATATTGTGTGCACGTCCCCCACACAAAGAATAATGAGCTTAAATGATTTGTCATCTTCAAAATACAGTAGCTGATCTCCAAGCTGTCAACATGTCGCCCCATGACATGCTTGTCATGTCATTGTAGATCCGCTTTGTTTTGCTAATTGCCTGTCTAACCTTCTCTGCACGCCCCTGATCAGCTATTCTCGGCATGCGGCACGGCGCACAGTCAAGTATAATCAAACTTTTCTTTGTTGTTTGTCGCAGATCCTCAGCTTCGATGAAGGCAGCATCACTGGCAGCTACACTGGAGGAGCTGACAGCACAGGTATGATATGTACTTATGTAGTATGAACAGTACTGGACTGTAACTAAGTACATTTACTTGATTACTGTACTTAAAAGGACTACTTCACTTCGCACATTTCCAACCGTCTCTTCATATAATTGCATTGGTCCTCATTCATTCTCATTATAAGATTGCTTCTGTCTACTCACTCAAAACCTGCCTTCCAGTGACATCATCGGTAGGCGAGTTTTGTCATTTCAATTATAATTAAGATTTCTTGATTCATTCATTCATTCATTCAGACTGTCATTTGTATCAGCAAATAAGATACCTACGTAGCATACCATAAATAAGATATATCATATCATAATAAATAAGGGCACAACTTCAGCATGGCCGATTATAGATTCCTCTGGCGACCACGGTCAACTAAGTACATAAAGTTGAAGTGTTTAAAAGGGCCCAGTGGAACTCTGCTATTTGGATATAATATAGCAAAGTGCTTTCCTTATCAGTCAGTCCCTCTCTCTGTCTCTCGCCCTTCCTCTGTGAAGCGTGCTTCTCAACAGCTGTTTTAAGTCTTGTTCGCGTATCGGATAGGAAACGGTAGCCGGCCCAGACGAGACGAGGGGCGCTTCGATTTCTTGTCTCGGTGTATGTTTCAAAGTGAAATGCAGACACACACACACAGAGTGAGATGTCTGACTCATGAGGGTAGACTTTTGTTTAAACACTAGATATCCCTGGCTTCTAGTACTGTATATACAACATAGGATTCACCCCTTCTCTCTCTCTCTCTCTCTCTCTCTCTCTCTCTCTCTCTGTCTCTCAATTCAATAAACATACATTTGCATTGCCAAATAACAATCAAAACAAAATACTGTACAAGTAAAAGGGAATAGAGAGCTGTGTTACAATGCTAGGAAAGGTTAGCTTGGGATAAGCTTTTGAGATAAATGGCAGCAACGTTTGCATTCACTTGATAATATAAAACCTTTTGGACAAATAGAAGCTAATTTTTCAAATGTATTTTAAATAAATGCATTCTTTCTCTGTCTCTGTCTCTCTCTCTCTCTCTCTCTCTCTCTCTCTCCCTCTCTCTCTTGAAAAAAGAAAAGAAGCACGCACTCAATAGCGTATTCTCGTCCTACAAAGTTCACGGGTGCGCGGTTGGAGTAGATACAGTTCAAAAGAGGAAAAACCAGCACTCACGTAATTCCATTTCGTATTATTTATTTCTCATTCCCCTCCCCAGCAGGTACACATCACACCATGGACGTTTCGGCCCAAGGGCCTTTTTCAGCTTTATCAGATCTCTCTCTCTCTCTCTCTCTCTCTCTCTCTTATGTCCTCATGTCCTCTCATGCATGTTTCCCGTCGTCCCTTACTTGCTTTTTCATCCTTTTAAAACGACAGGGATGACATCCGTCAGTGCCGTTGGCTATAAACATCAGTCAAGTTGATTTGCTCCATTTGGAGAGAGCAGAGATGTTTCTTTATTGGGCTTTCTATGCCTTTATTGATAGTACAGTATACAGTAGGTAGACAGGAAGGGGACTGCCCATAGTTCCTAAGGTTCATTGTTCCGAAGGTCTGTTAGTCCTACACGCGCTAAGGTTGGCGAACGTGCGCTAAGGTTGGCGGACATGCGTTAAAGTTGGCGGACATGCGTTAAGGTTGGCGGACATGCGTTAAGGTTGGCGGACATGCAGTACCCAGTGGGAGGTTAAGGTTAGGGTTAGGGTTAGAGATATGGTTAGTAATGTAGGAACAATGAACCTTAGGACTAATGAACCTTAGGACTAATGACATGCACCCGACAGGAAATGGGGAGAGGGAGATGGGAGTGACACGCAGTCAAAGTAAAATGTACAGTATGTATTCTTCTGACTACACATACATCATGTCATAATATGAGCGAATCAACATCATGTGATTCCATTGTTTTAGCCCTCAAAAACCCGGATGCATGTCTGCAAAGAATATGATTATTGGCAGAATCTCTGAAAAATTTAGAATATTTTGCAAACCCGTTTTCATATTTCACAAGAGCGGTGGCTGTTGCAATTCCCTGCACTACAATACTTCACCATATGTTGCACTATGACGAAATAAACCCATAAAATGTAGCAACGTGTGGGTAATAACCTAATGCATTCCTAATGCAGATTCGTCCACACCCCAAAATACCTGTATGTGTGTCTCAAAGAATAGAAGAAAAAAAAACATGGAAATAGCCAAATGAAGTAAACATACCTCAAACATGTTTACTTCATCCTGCAGTAAATAGTATTTAGTTACTTTCCAGTGTTTCCACAAAGTTCCATTAGCTGCAGTGCAGCGTGGTGCGGTTCAGGAATGCAAAGACACACATTATCAGCCTCGGATGATTTTCATAATGCGCTGCTGCTGGCTGTGTGCAAATAGAGCTCATCACAGTGCAGCTTTCCTGCTGTCACTCATGCAAAGGTGTAGATTCGAACATAGATGGTGGAGACGAGAGGGTCACTGCATTTCCATACTTTCTCCAGGGGGCAACATGGCATATCTGCACTCTCACCGGTAGTGTACAGTATATGCCCTAGTCAGTGGCTCTCAACCTTTTCGGTTTATGACAAAAAATAATCATATTTGACCAGATTTAATAGAACCCAGTGTTTCACATCTGATCTGTGCCTTCTCGTGAAATGACAACATAAAATGCATGTGTATGACTTGAATTACTCTTGATATCAAGTAATACATAATGTAATAGTACCTTTTTAAAGGAGTAATAAATAGAACATATTACTCTTCCTCCTCAGTATTTGGGTCAACACTGAGATACTTCATAAACTCATAAACTGAGGCAAGTGCTTTACATCATTAAGTCATAAAAAGGTGTTTTAAAACAAATGGGATATTCAAATAGATATACAAAACACAAGATAAGATATGCATTATGCCTAAATAAGGAAGCCGCTTTGAGCCGAGGTGTTTTTAATAAAAGGCATTGCGTTTAAAAGTGCAAGGACACTTTGGTAGAGGTTTAGGTTGTGTATACCTGCCCAGATTCTACAGGGAAGTTAAACATTTTCTTTGAATCTAATTCCACAGCTGTTCTCTATCTGGTCTTACATATTGTCAGAATCAGCTTTGCTTGCGTTTGTTTTGCTATAAGAGTGAGTTTGAGAGTCAGTGAGACGCTATTTTTGGATTCTTAATTTCTAATGACAATAAACTAGTTACATCATGACAAGGTAAGTACACAACCTAAACCTCTACCAAAGGGACATTGGACTTTAAAAGTAGTAACAGATAATCAAGTTAATAAATTGATTATTAAAACAAATTACCGGCTAGAATAAAATAGTCGGTCTGTGATGTTTATAATGTACAGCATTTGCGAAAATAGCCGATTTACATGCTCACATACACAGATCACACAGTGTTTATATACTTATAGAACTGCTATTTTTAATGCACCGGCACGCATACTAAATCTGATCTGAATGAGGCTTTTCTATCCTGCTGCAGATAAGTTTGTTTGGGAGTGAATGCTTTAATTCCTGTGATATTTATAACATGACTGCTCAAAGATAACTCTTTGCTTTGAAAAGAGTATCCTTAATGCGGTTGAAAACACGTTTATCAGATTTTTATTGCATGTCAGGCAAGGAATGTTGTACAATATTGATATATATTTTTTTTTATCCAAATGGAAAGCATTATAACATTGTTTATATAATTTGGGGCGACTGTGGCTCAGGAGGTAGAGCAGGTCGTCCAATGATCCATGGGTCGGCGGTTCGAATCCCGGCTCCTCCTGTCTACATGTCGAAGTGTCCTTGGGCAAGACACTGAACCCCAAATTGCCTCCAATGAGTCGGTCGGTGTGAGCTTGCCACCATTGGTGTGTGAATGTGGGAAGTGAGGACGCTGGCGTCGTCTGTTCGCCGCTTCACCTCCCAATGTATGAATGAATGAACCATTGTAAAGCGCTTTGAGCACTTGGAAAAGCGCTATAAAAATGCAATTCATTATTATTATTTATTATAATGCTGCCTTTTTCTCTGAATATGGAAGATTCTGTTCTCACTCACTAGTGACCTGCTTGTCTGTCTGTCTGTCTGTCTGTCTGTCTGTCTGTCTGTCTGTCTGTCT